>JXTB01000740.1:39220-91903 GCA_002914805.1 Parasponia andersonii | reverse complement strand
AAAAAAAAAAAAAAAAAGAGGGATAAATTAGAGTGGAGTCCTTTTTAACATCCTTTTTCCTTGATTCTTTTAGTAAAAGTTCACTATACAAAATACGTTAGAATATTTATTAAAAATTTAATAAAATACAATCCCACAACTACATTTTACCTCCTATATAGATGCTCCGCTCCACCTCTAATGCAGAGGTGAGGTTTAATCTTCGAGTCTCTTCACTAATTTTCAAGAAGAAAAAACATTTATTGTAATGATTTTAAAATTGGCCATTCTCCGAAAGTCAAAATAATAATAATAATGGATTCAAAAAATTAATAGTAATAATAATAATAAAGAGGTGCCAAGCCTAGTTTGAGGGATACTGCGGGCAAATGCCATTTTTACCAAACTAGCCATCTGAAAAGTCAAAAGGAAATTAAATCAGTAAGGGTATATAAGTCATTTTATATTCTCAGAGCCACTATAAAAGACGCCCGACTCATCTCGTTCAACTTTAGCCGCAAAAAACACCTAAGAAGCCATCCAAACTTTCCGCGCCTGACCGGAGACTCTCTCTCTCTCCGCCGTTCGCCGTCGCCAGCCGACTGACCGGGCTGATTTTCTCTAACCTCATAAATCTTTCTCTCTCTACATCCCGAATCTCCACTTGCATGGAGGTTTGGTGAAACCCCTGCCCTGTTTCTCTCTGTCTCTCTCTGTTTTAAAAATCTTTCGAAACCAATATCTCACTTTCTTCTTTCTTTTTCCGGCGGAAACTGAATCAATTCGCCGGAATCCGGTGCCGGAGCTGGGTAGAAGCGGTTGTGGTCTGATGGGATTTTGTATTTGTCCGTTGGAAACTCCGGCGAGGCTACTGTGGAGCACCAGCTTCTTCCGCCACAAGCTTATGATCTTCTAATCCAAAACCCCAACCACCCAAAAAGCACTAGAGTATATATATTCACTAAGATAAACCCACGTAAGGATATTCTTTCTCCGTACCCGCCGGAATCTTATAACTCCGGCAAGTATCGACGGCAAAGGTTGCAGGAGACCTAACACAGAGTTCAGAGTGAAACAGAGGAAGGAAGGAAGGAAGAAGTACGGATGGAGCCTTGTCGTCTTTTCTTTGACCCCACGTCCGGCTGCGACGTGGGCAACATGTTGTTCCTCGGCAATGGTGATCCCGTTTTTCGAGGTGACTATGACTATGCTGTTTGATCATTTTAACTTTCATTGGTTAAATGGTTTTGTCGGTATATAGCAATGTAAAACACGTTGATTTGGTTTTGTTACAGTCACATATTATTTCATTAATTTGTTTATATGTAGTTACCTAAGTTTTATTTATTTATTTGGGTTATATATATGTGATGATATTAATAATTAGAAGTTGGGTTCAATATTAGTATGTAACATGTATATATATGTATATATTATTATTTACTGATGAAGGGCCAACAGGATCAATGATGAGCATGGAGGAAAGCTCGAAAAGGAGGCCTTTTTTCAGCTCGCCGGAGGATCTGTACGACGAGGAATATTACGATGAGCAGTTGCCGGAGAAGAAGCGCCGCCTCACTCCTGAGCAGGTAAATTAAAAGTACTACACTCTTTTGTTCAATTTCTTCAATATGAAATGAAAGTATATTCTTGTCCAAGCACCTTCTTATTATTAGTACACATATATCTATGTATACTTGTCTATAGATAATATTCCTTTTTGATAAATCCACACGATGGTTGGTATCCTGGTAAACAAGTATATATGGATTTTACATCAAATATTCCTTTATGATAAAAATAGATATGACGAAGCATATTCATAAAAATTTATGATCAATCACCTCCTTTTATTCTTGACCTTATCATGGGCATCTCGTGGAATTCAAGCATCAATTATACATGGTATTAGTATAATGGAAGAAGAATCATTTTACTGTTAATACTTTGTAATTCATTAGGAAATTTAATCGTCAATGTTGTCTACAATTTGCTTTCCCATTAATATGAGGAATCGATATATGCTCGATTTAGTGGTTGCTAAAGATGTAGGAATAAAAATAGTACTATGGTTTAAAATCCTTTTCTCCAAACAACTAACAATATTTCATTTTGGCTTGAAACATGGTATATATTAAATTAAGTCTTCTAGCTATGGTTCTTCCTTCATCAGCTGATTAAATCTTTACTGGTTTGTTACACCACCATTAATTACATATTATGACGATATAACAATAGAGCTAGCTATATTATCTCTTATACATGCTATGATGCTAATTAGTTCTTCTTTTGAAATTATATTAAGTTATAACTTCGAGGTTTTCTACAGCATATATCATAGGCTTAATTGTTTGTAACTCTAGTTATATGTATATGGGCAATTTAATAATAAGGGTTATATAATGATTAGGTGCATCTGCTGGAGAAGAGCTTTGAGGCGGAGAACAAACTGGAACCGGATCGAAAAACTCAGCTGGCCAAGAAGCTGGGACTGCAGCCGAGACAGGTGGCTGTGTGGTTCCAAAACCGCCGTGCTCGCTGGAAGACCAAGCAGCTAGAGAGGGATTATGATCTTCTCAAATCTACTTATGATTCCCTTTCCGCAAATTATGACTCAATTCTCAAGGAGAATGACAAACTCAAATCTGAGGTACTCACGTGTATATAATATATATATATATATATATATATAGGATTCTATATTTTTTTTTTTACCGTATTAATTTGGTTAATGAAAATTTAATATGTACATTTTTTATTGTAAAAAATAAGAAAAAAAGAACATTAATGACGCACGTCTTTTCATACACTTTATTATAATCATTAGATCATTATTAGATAGTGATCCAACGGTTAAAAAAAAAATACATATCCATAGGTAAAAAAAAAAATATCTATTGGATTGATAACCATATATATATATATATATATAAATGTATTGCGAGAAAATTAAGCAAAATCATTTGAATATAGTACATGATGAGTTTTTAATATATTTGTTCTCTTTTAATCTCTTTTGTTGTTTGGATCTTATGGTTTTTCTTCAGGCGTGCCCAGTTGTTAAAATAACTTATAAGTGGGTATACTAAATAAGATAATGAAATCAGCTAGGAGTATAGTACTTTGCTGTGCAAATACGTATGTGAAAACGATCAAAAAATATGTTACTAATTTATTCACATTAGATCTAGTACTGATCAATCAGAAGTTAGAAGAATCAATTGCTGACGGTTTTGTGTATATGGTTTAAAAGAAGTTGCTTTAGATAATACCTAATGACTTGGTGTCCTTTTCAAACCTTTATCATACCCTAGTGGACGCTTGGTCTAAGCAGCTGATTGGATGTTTACTTGTGGTCCTATTGATATGGCTTGAAATGTTACAGGCAAGAGAGACATGCATGTATTTGCCATCAAATATAGCATCTGTTCTTAACCCCACCTTCATTTTTAAAAGAAACATACTTTCAACTTCTCAGGGTCTCCTTAAGAATATACCTTGGAAGCTTTCTCACAATATGCCTTCTCTCTCTGATCTCTCTCTCCCTTAAAAAAAAAAAATCCAAAATTAGGTTCTGATATTTCATCTAAAAAAAAAAATACCACCTATGATTCCTGGTGACATAACCACTTCTCATTTAATAGTGCTGTGCTGCATTTGTCATATATATAGTTGTATGAGTTCTCACCGTTACTATAATCATATGATAGTACAAATAACAGTGGATCAAATTAAAACTATTTGATGGTACGTATGAATTTTTATCACGTTGAACTACAATCAAAATTGTCTATTCGATTGTTCTTTTTTTTGTTTTTTTTTTGTTTTCCACGTGAGAGTAATGTTTCTACTATCATACACTTACGTAATGTTGCATCACCATTAATGATGTTATATATTCATGCTTAGAACCAACCTCAGTATAACTTCACAATTTTGCCTATGGTAGCTTAATATCCTATGCAAGTAAGAGACTTTATATGTACGTGTATACATACGTGTAATTGATGATCCCTGCATTCTCTCTCAGGTGGCTTCCTTGATGGAGAAACTTAAAGCCAAGGAGGAGGCCGGAGTAATACCGCCGCCGGTGCAGAAGCCTGGAACTCTTCCGGGAGACATGAATGAGATTATGGGGACGCAGTTCAGCGCGAAGGTTGAGGATAGGCTGAGCACCGGTAGTGGTGGAAGCGCGGTGGTGGATGAGGAAGGTCCACAGCTTGTGGACAGCGGCGACTCGTACCTCCAGAGCTGTGTCCAATACCCAGCCGGATGTATGGCCGCCGTGGATGGTGGAGTGCAGTCTGAAGAAGACGATGGCAGCGATGACGGCCGCAGCTACTTCTCCGTCGACGTTTTTGCAGCCGCCGAGCGGCAACAGCAGGCGGAGGAGGGAGAGGCTTTGGGCTGGTGGGTCTGGCCTTAGATTAAGAGAGATAAATGCCACTACTACACATTAATACAAATATATTTTATATAAATGTTGTAGTAGTACCGTACTTAAGAATATGGTTGGGTGTGTTTTCCTAAGTCTCTCATGTTGTAATATGTTATGAAACAAGTTTATGTTGCAAATCATATTAATAATAATAATAATATTACAATCACTGTAATGAGTGAGAGATCTTGAAGATGGATCTGTGGCTAGTAATAAATTATTATTTTAAGTGTTTTGCTTAAGGGCGTGATTTTCACTGTTATGTTAGATATATAATACAACATACATATACTCTATACAATACGAGAATACGAGGGAGAGGTAGAAAATGATCCCCACAAACTCTCTTCTCTTCGTTTGTGTTATTTTATTTTGCTTGAGAGATACCCAATTTGTATGCTTCTATTGGCAGCTTAATTAGTAAGAAAAGAGAGAAGGAAAAAAAAAATAATTGAAAAAAGAGAGAGAGAGAGGGGGGGGGGGGGGTGTTAAGCCCACATGCAAGTGCAGCTTACATTACATAAAGGTCATATTCCCTGCAATTGATTAATTAATGATATATGGTAAGAAAGCATATTTGAATGGTTCTAGCAAGTGGGATCTTGAAGCTCTCCCCGAGTCAAAAATAGAAGCACTAATCTCATCTATCTGGTTGTGGACTTTGAACAACCATTGTTATTAGTGTTAGGTGAAAAATAAGTATTAGCATCAATTTCTTTGTCTCTCTCTTTCACATTTTTTTACTATTTCTAGTACTTATTTGTTGTATTATATTAAAATGTGAAGTCCATATGTTTCTAAAAAATAAAAAATAAAAGCAATGAATTAAGAGAACATGAAATAGAATGTTCTAGCTCCTATATTACAACTGTTGCTTCTTTTAAGGCTTTTGAAAATGAAGTGGATTGATGTAATAGAAGAGAATTAACAAAAATTAACATGCATTGAAGGATATGGAGACCGGAGTTAACCAACAATAAAGACCAATTTGAATAGATAAGAAATGGCTTATCTGACCACTTCAACTTGTGTGTGGAAAGGTTTTGAGAAATTGATGGATCAAAATAGCTTAGGACATAAATATAGTAAGTTATTCCCCTTGTGTTGTGTATGCCGCAGTAGATGTGGATAATGCCACCAATTAAAGTTTCACAACATGGCGATGAGAATATCACTTTCAAAATTCGCTTATATATATATACAATATTTTGACTTCGTCTGAATCAGCTCAGTTCGTATTCAACTAGATAGAAGACTAAATTGTTTGAGACGCAGAAGAATATTTTATTTACTCGGGAAGATTACATAGCTTCCAAGAAGAATAATTTGACAAAATATGTTTCTCTTCAACTCCAAACCAAAATTCCAATGGCTTATAAAAAAAATAAATCCCAACTTCGATAACAGTGAATCAAAACTTTATAATTAAAAAATAAAAATAATTCGGACAAGAATTGCATTTATCCCTAAAGACCTCTCATCCTCTCTGGCATAACATACCGAATCACCATACAAGTCAGCTTTTTTTTTTTTTCTTTCAATATTTTACTTGGCGGGAGGTTTTTTTTTTTTGTGGAAAGGTGGACCAAGTCATTAAATCACTTAGTTTGTATTCGACTTTGTCTGCGTTTACCACCCAATAGTTCCCTTGTTTAAAAAATTAAGAAAAAAAAAAAGAAGGAATAATGGATTGTTAATCATATCACGATGGGACATCCATTTGATCAGGCATTCATTAAAGACCCTGAAGCTCAATCCAGCTAAAAATCGAGCTAAAGTTTTTGAAACTATTGGAAAAGGACTGATTAGCCAAATTGGAACTTAATAGGCTAAGTGGGGTCTCAATATGCCACTCGGAGAAGACACTTTCATGTGCTTGGTTGTGACCCCACGTCACGAACCCACTCCCAACTTGCCATTGAACTCTCCATTAGAATTTGTTCTTCGCACTCAGCTCTGCCCCACCCCTCTTTATCGTCTCCTCTGTCCTGTCTTATGTTCCAATGGCGCACTCCCATCTTTTGCAAAATCTATTCCCTACTATTCAACAACACCGTCTCATAAAAAGAACTTCAGGAAGCTACGATTTAGCATATTTTATTATGCAACCGCAGTTGATAATTATAGAAGTTCTTAGCGATCATTAAAAGCAATCTACTGAGTCAAACTCCTGGGAAAACAAAAGCTTGTGTAAAGGGATAAGCGGCCAAAACTGAACACACAGTTCCTGAAACGGGATCCTACAAAAACCACCACATCATTTGATCTGATTCGGGAAAATGCAAAAGCTGCGAGTTAAAAATCTCCTCTTAACACAAAACTTGCAGATTACAACGATTGACCTGTAAAACACGAATTCCTGTTACTTTGTTAAAAGTGGGAAGAGTGAAACAATCGAACTACTTTTGAGCATAGAATTCATCCGCCCATTGATGCTACTAGAAAGAAGCTCCATGTCTAGGACTTATAACATAAAGTCAGTATTTACCAACAGTGCCAATGACAACACCCAAGACTAGTAAAAAAACCAATGTTAGAACCCAATTACCGATAAAAGACTCAGAGGGGCATGAATCAGTTCAAAAACTCTTGCATGCCAGTTGCATATATCTCAGAGAGATGGAGCAGCATAACCTCTCAATCTTCCCTTTTATAAGGCACTTTAAAAAAATTACAACTAATGCCTAGAGAGAGAGACAGAGGAAGAGATAGACGATGATGTATAAAGAATGAAATATTGCCTAAACTGATCAGCTTCGAGATTTCCCTTCTATTTTTTTTTTCCTTTTTTTTTTTTTTTTTTTTTTTTTTAACATTACTTCGTGTATGTTTATGGATCTTGCTTATATCATTCCATTTCATCTCTCTTTCCAAGCAAACAATTATGGAAGGCAGAAATCAGTCCAAAATTGGATGCATCTGCATATACATATCAAATTTGTTCTGGCGCTCCAACACTGCTCCAAGCAGATAAAAATATAATCTCTGCTTCCAAATCCAGCCGTCAAGTTAGCATGTCAGCTTTACCTATGTACACGTACATGATTCAGCAGCAGTAGGAGTTACCTCATAGAATCCCAACTTGTACCGGTGGTCCATTGAAACCCCACATTATGGCTCGATGACTATTTTCCAGTTCTACAACATTGCCAACTGCTGCACCTAAGTCACCAGGATAAACTCAATCTGGCTTTGAATTCAAAAATCAACCCTCTGGTTCTTTCCTCTTCTTGTTGGATCTCCTGGTGGTTATCTTGGTTTTCTCTGTTGGATCCAATATAGGCAGAGGCTTTGGTTCAGACATTGTGGTGGGCTCCAAATTATCAGTTGGAGCTGAGTCCGATAAAATCTTCTCATATACAATAGCAGCATCAAGAGAGTATATTCGCAGGGCAAGCGAAGACATTGTGGAAGTTTTAGCAGCAGCAGAAAATGATGACCAATACCACCATTCATTCCTTAGGTACTCTGTCTTAATCATGTCTTCCAACACAATCGTTGCTTGAACCATCTGAAAACAAGTGGATAAAATTTGCAATTTATCATATCCGTACGTGATGTGATGGGTTTAACGGGAGAAGAAAGCAATGAAGAAATCAAAAAAACTATCCTCAAATACTTTAACCATAATTGCTAGACAAGAGACAAAAGGGTATTCATCACAAGTGGTCATATCACAGTACACTAACTAGAGTGCAAGTCCCATAACAAGTATAGTGTGGCCTTGGCTTGCAACACCATATTTTGTGCGTGAAATCACACTTGGTGAAAATATAAGTCTTAACAAAGACTTTGAAACTCTAAGCCCTAGTTTCATAATTAAGGCTGCACATTGATTACAATAAAATTGAAATCATTACACCTCATTTGACATTACACATAAGGCAGAAAATTTAAATCACATCACGACATATATTTGAAAGCATGAAAAGTTCAAGATCCTCGTAAAAAAATGTCGCACTAACTTCCATGTGAAATGAAATCAATGAAAGAAATACACATTTAGAAATGTAACACGAGAGAAAAACCTCAGTGGCAAGAGAAATTTCAGATCATCATAGAAATAAAACTTAGGTTAAAATAATAAACAGTGAAGAACATAAGAAGAACCCAAAAATTGTTTAAAAACCAGATTAACAAAAAAAAAAGAAAGAGAGATGCAAACCTCATATATTGTTGTTGCAGATTTAACAAATGCACGCCATGCCCATCTCCTTTCTAGATTCAACTTTGATGGTCTTAAAGCTTCTTCAGGCAGAGCAGCATCCATGTCAAGAAGATTGATCTTCGTTCGCCTTAAAATATGAGAAACTTTACCCACCAATGGCCTCAGAGAAGACTGGGGAACCACACAGCAGCGAGCAACCCCAATGACTGAGGAATGACTACCTGAAAAGTGTACCCCGTCTCGTTGGTCCAGATATCCCAAGGCAGGTTTCTGAGATTTTACAACTGCATTAGTTTCTTTTGCAGCTGATCTCCTTGGAGATCTGTCAGATACACTGTCATGACCAGAAACAGTTGCATTCACGTTTCCTAGGGAAAATGGCCTTTCTGCAGCCTCCGAACCATCACCTCGTAAACCCACGTCTTTATGGGAAGACACAAAAGCTAATGAGGCATCACTGAGATAAGGAGACATTGATGGAACAAAAGAAGGAATCCCATTTAAACCGAGAAGACCTATTTCCTGTATTGAATCCTTGCAAGAATCTTGTGTCACAAATTTGGAACAAATCTCCTCAAAATCATATGGGCATGCAAATCCTTCATCCCGAAACTTAATCAACTTAGCACTAAGCTCAGAAAAGCCAGCTTTCGGAATTCCAGACCTGCTCATTTCCCCCTTGCAGTCTTCACGACTAGTCTCAGATTTTGAAGTGCCCTTAACTTTCGAAGCATCAGTTAGGTCCTTTCCCTTCTCGTGGGCCAGTAGCGCTGAACTGCACCTACCTTCATTGTGCCCCTCAAGTTCAATATCATTAAGAAAGGTTCGGTGGCAAGAGAGGCAATGGGGTCTTCCAGGCCAAATGATTTCTAAGCATTCACAACGATACATCTTATCATCACTGCTTAATCTAGCCCTTTTCCCGCGCTTTTTAAAGATGTCGGTACTTTCCAACTCAATACATGGACCATACCTCTTCTCCATCAAATTGGCAGCCTTTGTTACAAGACAATCAGAAAATGCACCCTTTTCACCACTTGTGGTCGCTGAGAAAGATGCAAACTCAAACTGACCTTTCTGAACTTCTTGGAACCTCAGCTTCTGCCAGTGCAAAATAGACTCTTTCAGCTCTCTCTCCTTTGCATCTTTGTTCTTAAAGCAACTGATGAGTTCATTGATTTCTTCATCAGTTTGATAAGAAACCCAAGGTGAATGAAAAGCAACAGCATTATTTTGTTCACGTTGGTATGGGTAGCAAGCTTCTGACCCCTCAGAAGGTAAATGATTATCCACAATAGCCTGAATAGAACTTTGCAAAGCTGAACTCTTTGACATTTGTCCTCGAAGACCATTCATCTTTTTCCCGTTCTTAAATGCTGCAGTTCCATCGACAATAATCTGTGAATGTCCCATTGGCGTGCCAGAAGCCCAATACAAGCAACCCACAGAATCACTACCCAAGAACTCCCTCCGCACGGATACCTTCGAAAGTTCTAATTCCACACCAGTAATTGATTCCTCAAGAAGTGCAATATCATTCTTAACGGAGTTCAACTCAACATGGTAGGCTTGTAACTCATTCACAACAACAGGGGTAACATGTTGAGCTAGACTAGTGCTCCGTGCATCTGAATGCCCATGCTGATCTAAAGGTTGATGGCTAGAGCTACATTTTCCCATTAATCCTTGTGGATTACCTGTTGAACAGATTTCTCTGCTGGAACCATCAACTTCATGTGCCATAGAATTGGATGCAGGCAACTCATTTGGTCCAATTGATTTATCATTTTTCTGAGAATCCATATGTGTGATTGTATTGCTCTCACCAACAGAAGCATTGGCCTCCTTTAACTGAACTTCATTATCTGATAGATTTCGGCAATTATACTCAGAATCAGTTACAGGTGAGCACTTATCAGAACCACTCTGCCCAATTCCTTCTTGACCCCCTGCTGGTGCTGGCAGATCATCTGCTGATATACCACAGTAGTTAGACCTATCACTCAACACTTGTGACTGAGATTTTTCATGGTTTGCAAGAGAGGATTCCTTTATATCAACTGCTCCAAGTGACTTGAGGATATTAGGATCAAGCTTTGCAGCTCTAGCAACCAAGGTTTCTTCCCTGAACTTGAGATTTTTCCATTCCACAAACAGAGAACGCAATTTCTGCTGCAACTCTGTTGATGTCTCCGCACATTGCTCAAGGTGTTGACGAATAATGGCCGAGTTAAGCAACTCATCACATAAAAACTTCAGGATGAAGGTCCTCTGCAAACAAAGTTAAAAACACAAATAAAGTTGGATGAAAACAAATATAGTAATATTCAACTAATTCTAAAAACTTAAAAACAATGAGAGATAATAAATGATGCAATAACTAAACCCATAAAAGATTAGCAGACTTATGCTGCCATACAGCTGTCTGTCACTATCACACATTTTGGAACCACAAAGCAAGAGTATAAAGTACGTATCTGAAGATGTTTCCCTGATACAATCTTAGGTACTAAAATGCCAAAAGAAGATGCCACATCAAAAGGAGTATAATAACATTTCTTGGTCCAGCAGAAAACTTTACCAGTAGCATCATGATCAAGTTGCCAACTATGACATTAAAACAAACCCATGAACATACTCAAAAGTCCACCATTACATCAAGGTCCTCTGTTTAAAACGTAAAAACAAATCCACGTTGAAATTTCATCTTCAACTTCCAATACTCGGATTCACTAAGATTAGTAACTAGTTAAAAATTCCAAGTCTCATAAATTACCCATCTGAAAAACCCCTATAAACTCTGCAAAAGCATCAACCATTTTAAACCGACCAAACATTGGTTCACCCACCCAACATAATCAGAGAAAAGGAAGGGCAACGGCACATGCATAAATACCAGCTCAATGCTGAGACAAGAAATAAGGATCATGAGAAGGGAAAGAAGTAGCATAATTGGGGTCAATAGACAAACCTCATCCACAGTGAATTCCCAATACTCTTTTTCTTCCATTTTTGCCGCTAAATGTGCAAGTGCCTCCAAGTAAACACCGGTAACTTCTCCCTGATATTTTTTACCTGACCATTGCCTAATCACCTGAATATTTTCTGGCACATCTTGAACCATCCGTTTACCAACAACACAGGAAGGACAATACCAATTTCCTTCTGGGATCCTTGCAAGAGGAGGATTCAAACAGTAAGTATGATACTCAGCATCACAAGTATCACACAACAGGACGCTTTCATCATCTCTATCAATGCCACATACTTTGCAGACTCCCTCATCCCAAGGGGCCTTGGGAATCAAACTTGTGGAAGAAAGTAAATCATCTATTTCCTTCCTTCTTTCAGCATTCAAGCAGTCCAACTTAGCAAACTCCGCAAATTTATTGACAAGGGAAACAACCTGTATTGAATTTGGAAAAATAAAAAACAGAATAATTAGGCTAGAAGATAGGCTTTAAAATTGATTTTTTATCAAAAAAAAAAAAGAAATCAAAAGATCATGATAAATGAAATAATTAGTAGCCTTGTATACACACGACTGTTGAGAGAGAGAGAGAGAGAGAGATCACAAAGAGCAGAATGTACAAGTGTTAAGCATTTAGAAAACAGCCTCACCAAGCACTGGGTCCAAAAACCTAATAGTTTTACCCAAAAAATCACTTCCGCGTATGACTAGCATGGCCACCTTATTTTTATTTTTATTTTTTAAGTTTTAATATTAGTTTTTATTACTCTTAGGGATGACCTGCCAACACATACCAAGAATTTAAAAAAAAAAAAAAAAAAAAAAAAAAAAAAAAAAAAAAAAGAGAACAGGGGCACAAGCATTCTTATGTGGACAGAATGCTACAAATCATAGTCTTACTGCTCTCAACTATATAGATAGTGGCATTCTTTAAGTCCATAGGGAGAGGTGAAAATCCCTGGTACCAGAACCTAGGTTTCATAGATAAGACTACTAATCACACCCAAGAAACAAAATCCTCCAAGATCAGGACAGCAGATTACTGAGAAGTGAGAAGCGATTCTGAACAAGTCTCTCATTCTATAAGTTAGGAAGTCGGCCCTACACTACGTGCCAAATTTAATATAACTATACTTGATCACTATTGTCCTTCAAACTAGTCTCTCTTTAATCATCATATCACAGAAGCCTCATTAATGAGTAACCAATTAAAGAATTGTGTTGCATCAACCACATTGGCACTCCAACAACAATTAAGAGAAAAAGACAATAAGCTGAAGATAAATAAAGAGAAAGGGGGCAGGAAAATCCGACCTCCTTATCATACAATGACTCAAAATTTTGCAATAACGTCTCAGCCAGTTCAACCAAATCAGGCTGATCCCCAAAAGCATTACGTACATTACTCCATAACTGCAAGGTCATAACAACAGGTGGTACATGATATGGTCATCATTTATGCATGTAAAAGGTTCACCGAAAAAATTAAAGACACAAATAGAGTTTGGCAGATGAAAAATAGATATATATATATATATATATATGCGTGTAGAGAAAGCAGAAAGGTTTTGCAAAGAAACGACATTGCAAATGAAACAGACCTCCCTAACATCTTCAAGAAAAGCTTCTTGCGAACCACCATAGGCCCCAGCAGCCAATCTCAAATCAATAGTCCTGAAGTCCAAAGGCCGAGATACCATTGCTGGTGATCCCAAAAGTCCCTCATCATCATTGTCAGTTGAGTATATCAGCTTTCTTCCTAGCAAATTGCAGAAAACTTTTGCATCATCTGCAGTGGCAGCACGACGTAAAACAATGCGGCATTGTTTCATAACAACATCAGATATAGGGATAACAGTCTTCCTTTTTTTCCTTTTATCAGGTTTTGGTGGCAATCCTTCACCACATACATCTGCTAGCACTGAAAGAACAGCTTTCTGTGTTCAATCAGCAAGAAGAAACATTTAATCAAGAATCAGTACTAGATCAAATTTTTACAAGAAGAGGGACATAGTTTAACAACAGAATTATATTATCACAACTGTACAAAAGGAAACAATAAGTCAATTTACGACTGCAATTACACATCAATTATTGACAGTAGAAAAACAAAATTAAACAGAGTCTACCAAAAGAAAAGAGTAACATAAAGAGCACCTTTGTTGGTCCTGATGCATTGCCTTTATAGACTTCCTTGCTGATCGAGTGTTCCAATATTTTCCTTGCCCACTCTGGTGGATCCCTCTCCAAAGCCTCATACACACACTTTCTGATTCTAGTTCCCACATTCGTGGGAAGCTTTCTAACAGGTTCTAAGACCTTTGCCCACTCTGGGGTATTACCATCATTAGACAAATTCTTTTCAGAAGCACAAGTCGCATCAGGTTCATCATCCTCCAAAGTAAGAACATCATCTTCTCTGTCAACTGAACCAAAAATTTGTTTTGTAGCCTCAGCAAGCAACTGAAGCAAAAAGAACAAAAGCATTAACGTTCATTTCATTCCCTTATCCAGTTAACAAAGGATAACACTAACACAAAAAAACAACAAAAAAACAAAAACAAAACAAATCAACTAGGCATGCTGCCTTATCATCTGAAAAACCAGAGAGAAAATAAGAAATCTTTGCAATCGAGAACCAGGTGCTGCAAATACAACTCTCTCATAATGCACTCTTGATTAAAACAGGTTGACATCAAGCTCAAAGTGATGAAGTACATCCTAAGTAGCAAGGCTACAATGTGTAAACATAATGCTTTGGAAAGCAGGGCAAGATTTGTCAACGGTTAGCAGAAAGTCAAATGCTCTCATCTCAACTTTCATTCAAACAAAGTCCTAAACTCAAAATAAGAAGATACTAAACAGCTGACAAGATAAAAGATCCAGATGAAAATCGTGCTCAAAAGAGCATCTTGTTCAACCCCTAATCCTGGTCAAACAATGAACTTAATTATTCAGAATGCACAAGAAGCCCACACTAATTTCCACTGAGATGGGGGAGAAAAAAAATATATAAACAGAAAGTTCTATTAGAGAAGAGAAAAGTAGCTTTTAAAATAATAACAATAGTTCAATTTGGTAATAGATCCTTATACGATATTTCTATGATTCAGCTCATTTCTCATAAATCTTCGACAAGAATAACAGTTTACTTCACAAGACTGACGGGCTAAGACTAAAAATATTGCTGATTCCACATTCAGTTCACGCAGCTTGGATAAAACATAACTTATTTCATTTAAATCTCACTTTTTATGCCAGGTGTCGAGTAACACAGAATGGTTGGGCCTGTGGCTGTCGAATTTCAAGCAAACTGCCTTTTACTACAATTATTTAAAACTAGAACATCTTTGTGTTAAACAATTCAGTTAAGAATAATCCATGAAAGCAGCATTGAGGAGAAAGAGCCAATCTTACAAGTGCATCTGCTTCCATCCCAGCCACTCCAGTAAGTGAGCCACAAAGCACCCCACCATCACCTTGCAAACAACGAAACACCTTACCACTCTCACGAGCAGTAATCTCAGCAGAGTCAAGGTTACCATCCATGGATAAGACAGCCAAGATATATCTACGAGCTAATTCTGGCCAAGTTAGTTCATTTATGGGAAGTGTATTAAGCTTGGTCCTTTTTACAAAAATTGAGCTATCAACATCTTTCTTCCTTCCCCTTTTTGATCTAGACTCTCCAGAATCAAAATTTGGATCTACAAGTGCTGCAACCTTGACCTGCAGCTCACCCACTAGCACCCTGAGCAGTGAGTTGTGGGCTTTTGTCAAAGCCACACCAGAACTTCTGCTGTATGTAATAGATGCAAGTTTACTTTGAGCTGCTTCCTTCATTGCTCCTGTTTCCATTTGGATAAAGGCAGGGCCATTTTCCCTAGAAACTGCCAAACCAGACTCAGAGCTAGAGGATAGCAAGTGGCCATCCGTACGCTCAGTTCTCTTAAAGTTTATGTCTTGACTGCCACGAATCTCCATCTCAAACTTCTCTAAAAGTTCTGAGTTATCAAACCAAGGGTTACTAAGTTCCTCTTCAAGTTCTTCTATGGACAAAGGATCTTCCAAACCCAAAATTTCATAAAAGCGCCATAACAACTCCCAAACCTGATCACATAGTAGAAAAACAGTAAGACGCCAAATCCTTTATGAGAACTTAGTACGTGAAGGCATTACTTTACAATTTCAAAACACTACTTACAAGTACATGCATACCTGATAAACATCACCAACAAGTTCAGAAGGAACCTTCGAGCATAACCGCTTCCCAGGAGGACGATAATGATTATCCATCACATGACTTTCGACCAACTTGGCTTTTTTGGATTTTCGAAATAAGCCATTCAAAGTATCCTGTTCATTACATTCTAAGCCACCTCTCATCTTGAGCACCAGAAGCCCATTCCCAACAATTATTGATGAAGAATGAGAACTTCTCTCACTAAGCATTTGATACTGTGAACAGGCTTGGACACCAGGAAGCTGTTCTAAAATCTCTTGCACAAAATCCACATCTAATCCAAATCTATCCAGATCCAGCCATTTTTCAACTACATCATTGAGAGTGTCAACCTCTTCATCAGAATGAATTACAGATGGGATTCCGAAACAACCTTGTGAACTAGACAATTTGTCTAAAGAAGAGAAGTTCCCTTTGCTAGTTTCATTCTTCATCACATAGTTGGGGATGTCACCATCTTTAACAATATGCTTGCAGAAAAATTTAAATGTGCCCTTCCGTTTAAGGATTTCAGAACAAGCATTAACAAGCTTTTGTGAGATCATTCTCCATGCCAAAGACAAAGAATTCTCTTCTACTGAAAACTCGCCAATTTCATCTATCGAACCCATCTCACAAGATAAAGCATTTTCAGAATTTTCATGGATGGAACAATCCTGCTGAAATTTAGTTGATGTCTGAAATTCACCACCACCACTTGAACAACTTCTAAGACAAGACAAGATATCATTTTCCATAGGTGGGCAAGGATCTGAAAGAATCATGTGAATACTGTCATCATTATCACCAGTTATCTCATCACTTTCTTCATCAGTTGGACTCAAGAACTGCCTGAAGTTTCGTCTAAAGAGGACAGTTGAACAATATGGCACAGGTAGAGAAGAGCACGAACACCTTTTGACCTTGAAAACCGGTCCATCATCACCACCATCCAGTATTTCACACATAAAAAGAGAACCAGTGATCTTATCATGCCAACAGGATTTAAAACCTACAGGCCAGAGAAATTTAGCATCATGATAAGATGGCCTTGAGTCGACTTTTCCCAAAGAAAGTAGGAAAAAATCTTCGAACTGCACAGGAAGTCCCTAAAAAACATACACAAAAAATCAAGGAAAGCAGAAATGGCTTAAAAAAGAACCAAAAAAAAACAACAACAACATCACATTAGTGTTAACATGAATACATTGCCTCAGTACCATAAATAACACAGGAAAAACAAAACAAAGATAACGAAATACAAATAAGCTTTATCTTACATTATTTTGCTCAGATTCAGAGCGACCACTTTCATCTGCACCAGCCTCCATGAATTGTGCATTATTGTCGAAAGTACCTGAACAAACTTCCAAACTTGGACCATTGGATGAAAGCTCCTTACAATAACCACCAATTGAAGTTTCCTTGTTTTCAGCAAATCCATTGGTAATTGCAAATCTTCCTGCCTTCCTTTTTCTGGGTAAATTCTTTCTTTCTGATATAGAGAAACACCCCTCACTTCTTCTTTCAGGTTCCTTAAAGCTGTACTTAGACATCAAGCCCAGGTAGCATGCAACTTCATAAACTGAATCGAATGTCTTCCCATCTGGAGCACAATAAACTGCATAAAATTCACAACTTCCTATAGATTGTTTGAGTTCCACACGCCAACCTTCCTCCAATTCACCATGCTTTTCAGAAACAAAATCTCTAAGAGCCTGCAAAAATATATCACTTGTACTCGGAGTTGATAATTTAATACCTGTATTGTTACTACTCCTACACCTTCCCAATGGGAAACTCAAATCTACTTCCTCAAAACTTTTACCCATGGTATGTGTATGATTCAATATATCTTCGATACCCACTTTAACACCGTGTGTTACAAGCCCAGAAGTCTTTTGAAAGCCAAATCCATTTCCCGTGTACAAAAAGTTCGAATATGTCGATGGCGCACCAAATGGACCACCACCAAAAGAATTACCACCCAGAGTGTGCTTTCTTAAAACAAAAATACACGTAACAAGTTAGTACAATGATTGAAAAATGCACGAACGACAAATTTATAACAAGAAATTAAGATAGATTCATAGTTCATAATAACGCATGCATTAGAATCATTATGCAGAAGTAACACCCTAGAAGCTAAAATATCTCCAGAAGAGTACATACTTCCAATATGACACTTGCATACTTTTTTTAGTGATGTAGGACATATGCAACCGATACTCCCAAAAATCGCAAATATTAGGAGAAAGAGAATAAAATCATTTCAATCACCTATGACCAAACCCAAGAGTGCACTCTCCAAGCTCTACCATTAAGGCCTTACTTTAGAGACCTTAGGGACGAAGCCATACCTAATTTGAGACATGGAACCACATAGGCCCACACCTAGGTTCAAGTGGGCCCCTGCAATATTTTCCCTCCCTCAGAAAAATCCCCTCCTCAGGGTACAGCCGAAAGGCCTTGCAAACAAGATCTCCAATTCTGCCACCAAATGATGCAGGACAAACACAACCAATCCAAAATCTACAGCTATTAGGAGAG
Organism: Parasponia andersonii; assembly: GCA_002914805.1. Taxonomy (NCBI): domain Eukaryota; kingdom Viridiplantae; phylum Streptophyta; class Magnoliopsida; order Rosales; family Cannabaceae; genus Trema; species Trema andersonii. The sequence goes on along the minus strand of JXTB01000740.1, from coordinate 73,575 downwards.
TTGCAATCTAATCGTTTCAATTACCCTAAACCAAGCTCGATAGCAATTTCAAGGCTAAACCCATTTAAGCCTTACTTCGATAACCCTTTCAAACACGGCCTAATCCTACTACTAGATGTGTAACCACAAAGGCCCACTCCCATGTTGTAGTTATGCATGCCCGTGTTGTAGTTATGCATGTGCATCATTAATCTATCATCCTCAATTTAGTCTTTTTTAAGGGTGGAGATTACGGTCAAATTTGACAGTTCTGCTACCTGAATTAGTGAATGTCCAAGGATGTGCATCAGAAGAAAGAAAAATTATCTCAGTGCTCTGGACTAGTTACACTCTCATCCCTAAAATCTAAAATAAATAGATAAAAAAAATTTTAAAAAAAATTAAAAAGAAGTCCAATGTAACCAAGAGAAAGTTTTACCACACAGTTTGAGGGATCTTAAGTAAATTTGCAATATTATATATAAATAACTATTCCAATTCTAAAATCTAATTGGTAAAAATAACAATAATTGAACTCTTATTCTACAATTTATCTCCATATTCCACAAGCTCTACAAACCGTCAGGAAATGCTTGCCTAAAAAGGATCCATAAATAAGAACCAAAAAGAACAGCAATTTTCTACTAAATTTCACTTACAACCAAATGAACTTCAAACCCGCTAGTTGGAGGCTTCTTTATATACAAAAGCACATATGTAATGGAGAGAATTTACAGGCATAAAACAAGGGTCAAAACTGCACAACATGCAATGGCAAGGCAAGTTCACCGGCAACACAAACACGGGCATATGGCCAAAGCGAATAGCACTCAAGCAATGCAATAAGCCAGCAGTTAATTCCGCTAACTACCCCATGGCCATTAAAATGTTCACAAGTGAACCTACGCTGCCACTACCAAGGCAATTGCACTTGCAACATAGGTTTCATGACTATGGGTTAGTCAGTGTGTTGCCATTGTGTTGTTTTAGTTTCAAGAGCTTATTATCTAAGAGGGTCGCCACAGTAATGGGCTAACTTTCCATTCCAACAAGTGCAACCAGGATGCACATGCAGCGCCGTGCCTCAACTAGTTCCCATTAGTTCAGCATAAACCACAAACATTGCAAGCACTTTCCAAAACTAAATGACAAAGTTCCTACTAATTCTTCTTCCTAATATCGTTTTGACTCGACTAAAGTTCTAAACTTTCAGCTACTAAAAACTCAGTTAATTCAAACTCATTAGAAACAACAAGCTCTCTAAGAGCTATGTGAGTATTCAATTTGACTAAAGTCTGAAAACCCCATACCTCGTGTCGAGCACCTCCTCAGTTCCCTCGGCATCTCCGTCGCCGTCGCTGGGCGGCGAAGCATTCATATCCAAAATCCGCTTCGACTTCCCCAGGGGCCACCGCTTACTCTTCACCCCACTACACTCGCAATCTCCACAGACCCACTCCTCCATAATCGAGACCAGAGGCCCCCGCATTCTAGCGCAACCAAGATGGAACCCTCGCTCGCACGCGTCGCAGACCACGACGTAGCCGCGGGCCTCGGGCTTACCGCAGGCGGCGCAGCACGAGCCCCTTGCGGCGGCCGGAAGACCGGCGGGGCCGCCGGGAGGCGGCGAAGGGTTGTCGTGGTAAGACCTCACGACGTCAAAGGAATCGGGTAGAGTCTCGGCCGGAGAAGGGATCTCATTGAGATCGATGCCGAGGACGGAGCGAGTGGGCTCGGCGTCGGAGGTCCTAGGGTCTCTGAGTTCGTCGCTGGTTGAATCGGTGAGTTCCATTATCCGAGTCGGCGAGCTTCCGAGTTTGAGGTCGGCGAGTTCCGATGTGGCGCTCGTACCATTGTTTGGGGGTTCCTACGATTTGAGAAATGTCTGGATCGGACGGCCAAGATTTCACGCCTCCCCTCCCCAAAAAGAAAAAGAAAAAAAAAAATTCTTTCTCTTGCTTCTAGTTCGCGTTTTGGGTTTTGTTTGGCCGTTTGGGTTAAGAGAGAGAGAGAGGGAGAGAAGAGAGAGAGAGGGAGAGCGAAAAAGAAGACGTGAATGGGACCAAATGAGGACCGTCTTGAATTGAAGGGGCTGATGAGTTGTCCTGACTGACTGGCAGTTTTTTTTTTTTGGATTAATTACTTTATTAGTTACCAACTCATTAAAAAAATCTCATTTTGTTCCCTATATTTTAGATTTTATCATTTTCGTCCTTGAATAATTAAAAAAGATTCACCTTCATCGTTAACTTTCTGTTAACATTAAGTGTAAAACAGTAATTTCAAGAACAAATTCAAAGTTAAAGGCTTCAATTTTGCCCCTTTTCATTAAACATGCAACTGAAATTATTAAAAAGGATAAAAGAGAATAATTTTAATAGTTCAATGAGGTCATTTTTATCCTTTTTAATTTTTAAATAATTTTAATTAATTAATTTCTAATGAGCGGAGAAAGTAAAAAAAAAATAAGAGATAAAACTGGGTGGAGACTGTCACAATCCAAAACCCGAACTAATGGCAGAAGAAGAATTTCGCAAGGATGAGAAATTCCTTGATTTATTTGAAAACGTCTAAAAGTTATAGTTTTGTAAACAGTCTATTTTAGATAAAATATTTAGAATTCCATCCGTGAACCTCTCCTACAATACATATACACCATTAAACATAGATCGAATAAATACCGAAAAGAACGTAAATCAAATATATATTCAAACATCATCATCATCCACATCAGAACAGATATCAGAATGGCATATATGAGTTTACAGATAAAATGGAAAGTAGTTTTCTTGGTTCAATGCTTAAACAACAGTCCAAACATCACCACAACACACTTCAAGCATTACCAAGATAACAGACTACAATCTCGATGGCCTCTTACTCCTCTTAATCTCCAAAATCGCATTGGACACCACCTGAAGAAGGGAGTGAGCATAAAATGCCCAATAGGAAAAATAGTTACCTCGATCGAAAATATTTTTAGTGATAGAAAGCTCCTGCATAGTTAGTTTAAATCCAATACATACATATATGATAATCCAAAACCAGAAATCGTCACGTATATGTATAAATAAATCAGCATAATCAAAACCATTCAATTCATATACATATGACACAAATCAACCCATACCCATGAGCTCATATCCTCTCATTTGTGGAAACTCAGGATGATGGTACTAAGTGTACCTAACAGCCTACCTGACACCTAAGCTCATACTTGGAGAGGACACCCATGTGTCGCCTACCAAACTTGGAGGGGCAACCGAATTGCCTACGCCTACTAAATGAGGAGGTAATCAGAAGTAACAATACCCCGCGCGAGTTTACGGTATCTACACCGACGGTGGGGCACGCAGTGCCATACTGTAAATCCGCGATGCTAACACGGTGCTCATGTATGATCCTATGATACATGCAACACAGAACTGAAGTGTAAAAATAATCGTACTTTGGTTTTTCAATAAAATAAGTATATTAGGTTTTTATAGAAAAACGGGCAGCACAACAGCCTTCTTTTTGATATATCCAAAATAACCTGCACTCGGAAAATCCCCAGAGTAATACAGTATATATATGTATATCATACCATCACAGTCCATCACATATGTTCAAGAAAACCAAAAATCACATTTGTTCTCGTATGTTGCAGAAATTAAGTTTTACTCGAAAATAGTATAAAATGAAGGTAATCGAATCCCTACCTCACAAGAATAGCTATATTACGCTATTGAATCCTCAAGGCGTCGTCGACGATCGTCCGGAGGGTCAAGAACCAATTTCAAGTCGTCGATTGTCCTCTTGTAAAAAACTAACTTCTCAACAGAGCTTCAATTCCATAAACAGACATCTTCACTGAATTTTTAGCACCACCTAAAATAGCTAGGTTAGACATATAACTTGTCCAATTCGGGTTCGAATCCACATCGGACTGATTGCACGCAAATCGAGATAAATCTTAACCATCTGATTTCACTTTTCGTGTCGATCACCAAATATAGGCAATATATATATCAAACTTCTCTATTTTCCAATTACAATCCAAAAATGACAACAAAAATACGATCCAACAGCNACTCAAACTTAAAATATTCCAAAAATGATAACTTTTGATTCGGGCATTGTGGGATTAAGATATATAAATATATATATATATATATATATATATATATATATATATCTTAAGCTTTCTCTCGACGAGACGAATCCAACGAGCCCGGTTAGAGGTCAAATAGTGACCGGAATCGTCGCCGACGACGAGAAATCCGAAACAGTCCACTTCGTCTTCTCTAGCAACAGCAGCTTCGGTAGCAGCTGGCGACGGTCGGCGGAGCTTCCTGGTGGCACGGCGAGCTCATGCCGAGTGGTTGGTGGCTCAGACAGTGGCCTGGGCGACGGCGCGGCCTCCCCTGGTGCGTCGGCCGATAGTGAACAGAGAGAGAGCGAGGGAAGCGTCGGGAAAGAGAGAGAGAAAGTGAATGGGAGGGAGAGCCGACGTGGGTAAGTAGGAGACTGCGCAATTTTTAAAAAAATTACACTATAGTCCCCGATTCCCAAATCTCTATCAATTCCGTCCCAAAAAAATTGTAATTTAATCCATCTGCACAAAACTTTTGCAATTCACCCAACATAATACCCGAAAATTAGTAAAATGTCCAAATTACCCTCTCAAAAATTCGGATTTTTACAGAGATGCCACGTGATTTATGTTGTTTAATTTTAAATAATTTTAATCAATTAATTATATTATATCCATTTTAATTTTCCTTAATTTTATTAAAAGTGTTTCAAGTTAGCTTGTTAATTTTTCCTCAAAATTAAGAGTAAAATATTAATTTTATACAAATTTGAAGTTTAATTTCGTCTACTTCTGTAAATATTTAACGAAGCCGTTTACGTGGACTTAAAGAAAATAATTTCACCAAATTAAGGATAAAAATGAGAAAATTTTAAATTACATGGCTAAACCGACATTTTAGCAATAAGTTAGGATCAATAAAATCATTTATCTTTATAATTTTTTTTCATTTTTTATTTTTTAACTAATTACTTTAAATAATATGTGGAGAAAGTTATTTAAAAAAAAAAAGTGGGTGGAGACACCTCGGGGTTTTCGAAGTAGAATTCAGCCTTTGGTTGGCCACGTGGAGGTACAAGGAAGAGTCTTGAGCCTAAACTGGAGTTTGCCGTTCGCAAGGGCAAACCCAAAGCCTAAAAGTACAATCTTCTTCTCTCGAAAAGCCAAAAATAACTCGTAACGTAATGAGGCCACATCCCAACCCTCGAATCTTCGATTTAATTACCCCAAGCTTGTAGCTTGCATGGTCTTTGAGAGTGTGGATGGAACTTTGCTCTCCTCCTCTCTTTATATTAATCTAATATTGTATTTACTACCACATCTTAAAAAAAAATCGATTTAATTATCCAAAAGTGACCCAACTTGTATATAATAATCAAATAATAATGAAAAATAACTCTAGAATTAATAATTATCCTAATATTGAACCATAAGAGGCATAATTAGAGCCAAAATAAGTTTTGAAATAGCTCTTACAAAATTAGATTGGGAGTTTGTGTTATAAATTTTTTCAGTAGGTTAAGTTTTGTGCAAGATTCGAGTTAAATGTACAGAATTAAAAGTTTACTTGACTTAGTGAGATCAATTGTTTTTGACTAAATAAAGAAGAAACGAGATAGAGTGACGATTAGATATGATATTAGTAATTGTCACATCCATAGAAAGTTACAAAATGTTACCAAGTGAATGTTTTTTCAATTTAGTTTAAAAAACGTTGTGGGAATAAATGTTTCCCCTTGATAACAATTACCTAATCTTATTATTTGATTATATGATTTAATTTACTGTTCAAAAGTAGAAACTTCATATATTGTATTGTATTTAGGCATTAAATAGAAAAGAAAAAACTAAAACGCATTTGTTTACTGCTTTTTTTAAAAAATAAAAATAAAATAAAATTGTTTACTAAAACTCGAGATTTTGTTCATTTGTCTACTTAAATGACAACACAATCTCCTAAATTTTTAGGATTTTAATCTCTTTTTCCGGGCCAAAATACCACCAAATCAAAAGAAAAATTCATAAATACTTGTTTTCAAAACTATATTTTTATAAATACTTATTTTTTATTTTTATTTTACAAATACTTATTTTTTGAGAAATGTAAACCACTACTATTTCACATAAAATATATACTACGGTCTACATTTCATAAATAAAAATTACATTGAAAATTGACACACATTTTAAAATGTATATCATAGGTCAAATTTAAAATAAAAAATATAGATTGTGATAAACATTTACATTGTAAATATATAACATTCATATTTTACACATAAAATGTGTACATCATAGATAAAATTTACATTTTAAATGTAAACTATTCATATTCTACATATGAGATGCTGACTATAAAAAAAGTATTTTTGAAAGAAAAATTAAAAACATGTCTTTGTAAAAATAAGTTTTAAAAAAGGATACTAGGCTCAAATTTCTATGCAATTATAGTATAATTAAATGACGTGCTACGAGTGATTTTCCAATTGGCCAATATTGATTCATTTATACTTATTTTGGTTAGGGAATGGTCATTCCCATATTACTTAGAGGTTACGTTTCTCAACAATCAAAATATTCCCAAATATTTTTAAAAGAAAAATAGTTCGATTCGTAACTTCATATTTAAATTGATAAATAATATTAGCGGTAGTGAATGCTGATTTACTACATGTTTGGAAACATTTAAAAAAATGAAAAAGGATAATTTTGACATTTTATTTTCAGAGGCTTAATTGCAGACATCGATTTAGTATTGAGCATTGACGAGGCTCGCATTAGATATACCTTGACAATACGTGTCCCATATTTGATATTAAAAAAAATGATTAGAATCAAAACAAAACCATATGCTCATATTATTTTGTAGTTATTCTCTTATACTTTTTTTTGCTTTTTAATTATTTATTATGTTAAAGTCCTTACTTTATTTTCACAGGTCTCTTTCTCTATTGTGATCGCAATTGTAATGTTGTTTCTATATATTTCCCAGTTGATGTTTTCTCTTTCTATTTTTATTGCTGTGATAGAATGAACTTTAATTATGAATTTAAATTAAAATTGTCTTGGTGTGTTTTTTTAAAAGGTAAAAAGTCCCGGTGGAATATATAAAATAAAAAATGTTAAATACCATGTATTTCTATTTGAAAAAATGGCTGATATAATTTTATAATTAATAAATGGGATAGATAAGAGTATATTAATAACAGCTTACATGTATAATATCATATCAGACAAATTATTACTTTTTAGATAATTTGTCATTACGGATAACATTATTCTCTGAAAAATTGTTATTGTTTACATTATGTCATAATACATTGCTTAAGTAATCCAATGACTTTTCACAAACACTTTTTAGATAATTTCACAGTTTTTTTTTTGAAATGTTAAAAAGTAAAATTTTTACACGTTATTGCTATAAAAAATATTAAGAGATAGTATCAGTTTTATACATTGTATTTTGACACTTTGTTCAATTTATATATAGTATTTTGGTTATTATCAACATTGATATTTAGATTTAAAATCTGTTACAAATTTATACCCTGACATAAATTTAAAGTAATTAATTTACCAAGATAATTTAATAAGCTTATTATCATATCAATTTTCATACAATTTATTTTTAATTTTTAAAGTGGTATCTTAGTCAATTAGCTACTCTAAATTAATATTAATGTATAAATTTGTAATAGATTTAAAATCTAAGGGTTAATGTTGATAATAACTAAAACATAAGATATAATTTGAACAAAGTGATAAGATACAATATATAAAAATGATAATATTTCAAATAGTAATAAAAATTCTTTTAGAAGAATAATAACGTCAAACATATCCAACCCTAGTACATGACCAACAAATCTCAAATGAAAATCGAAACCTGATTGAAAAAACTAATTTAACATTTTAACATTCTGCTTTTTAAAAAAAATAATAATAATAACGTGCATATGCTAACTAAAGAGGAGAAGTTTCACTAATTATTCCCCCCCTTTTTTTTTTTTCCTTAAGACCATGTTTGATACATCGTATTGTATTGTAATATGATGTATTGTATTGTATTATTCTATTACAGTATTGTGTTTGGTTTTGCATTTGTATTAAGATGTTGTATTAAAAAGCTAATTTTGGAATATACTATTTTTTAAAATTTTATTTAGAAAAATGCCATTTTTAAAAATATTTAGTAAAATATTGCCTGTAAAATTACCATTTTGGAAAATTTATTTACGAAAAAACCACTTTTTAGATCGAAATTTAGAGAAAACCACTTTGGAAAGGGATAAAATAATATGAGTGAGAAATTAAGAACAGAAAAAGTGAGGAGAGTGAGTATTATATAATACCACGTTAAAGTTAAAATTATATAATACGGTGTAATATAGACATTTTATTTTGTATAAGATAATACTTTTTGTATTATATTAAATTTTGATATCGTATTAAATAATACAATATAAAAGTACAATTAAAAATAGTATTAGATTTAATTAAAATAATACAGAGTTCTTATACAACGTACCAAACATGGCCTAAGAAAATAAGGGAAGTATAAAAGAACTAGTGACAAAACGAATAAAGGGACGAGGACAGAATACATGTCTTTATATAGGGATTCTAGAATACGGTATTATCTTTCACGCATATAAATATATACGCCTAATTTAAGAAGCCTTGATTGATTTTGAGTACACCCAAATATTGTCAAATTTACACTCTCATACACATGATTCCTTAATTTGCTATTGCAAAACAAGAGTTGAGAGCTTTGTTTCTTCCTGAGGGCTTTTTGCTTTCCATCTTTGAACTTTTGTTTCCCCTTTCTTTAGTTGGATTTTCATTGTTGATCTTCTCAGTATTAAAGAATACTCAAATCATAGTTGATATCCATATAAATAAAATGGAAAAATTTGAGGCCTCTTTTTAGATCTCTTTTCTTGTCATTAAAAAAATAAAAATTTCAATGAAAAATGAAAAATAAGAAGAAGAGAGACGAGAAAAATGATCAATAATACAGATGATGACTTGTTTTTTTTTATTATTATGACTTCTGGACAAAAATATTGTCAGTTTTGCTTTGGAGCTTGGCTAATAAATAGGATTTTAAAAGAGCAAACTTAAGTCCTAATCAATATTTTTTTGGGTATGTAGAGATTAAAAAATATAGACTCAAACTAATAACTATATAGACTCACTATGAATCCATCGTGTAACCAAGGTTAGAGCCACCTTAGTCTCGGGGGCATATGCCCCCCTCGACTTTTCAAAATTTTAACTTTTACCCTTTTATTGATAAAATATTCAATTTTATCCTTCATTTGTTCTTTTAAATTTTGATAATTTAAAAATTCACCTACATATCTCATAAAAAAATTCAATAATGTTTCTTATTTGTCTCCTTTGAATTTTACAATTTTTAAACTTTACTTGTATTATTCTTAATAGATAATACTACATATTCTAACTTTTGTACTAACACACGTGGCATGTAAGTTATCATTATTTAATTGGTGTGTTAAAACTTACTACAAATAGATTGAATATTATCATCAATTTAATGGTAACAAATCACATGCCACATATATTGAGATTAATAATTTGGTATAAAAGTTGGTAACTCAAGCATTATCTTATTCTTAACTACTTGATTTTTTCCATACTTTTATGAATAGTTTTTGTCACGACCCAAAACCCAGGCTAGTGGCAGAAGGGGAATTTCACAAAGGTGGGAAATTCCTTAATTTATTTAAAAAGTGTCAAAAGTTCTAGTTTTTATACAAACAGTCCATTTAAATAAAATAATCGGAATTCCATCCCGTGAACCACTCCCACAGTTCGTATACACCATCAAACATAAATTGAATAATTACTTAAAAATATGAAATTAATTACAAAACCCAGCATCATCATCATCCACCAAAAAGTCAAACACCAGAATGGCATACATAAGTTTGCAGACAAAATAGAAAGCAGTAATCTTGGTTCAATGCTAACACACAATCCAAATAGTCCAAAGACTACAACAACAAACTCCTAGCATTACCAAGAGACGAACTGCAATCAGGATGACCTCTTACTCCTCTTGATCACCAAAATCGTACTGGACACCACCTGAGGAGGAAGGTAAGGGGGATGAGCATACAATGCCCAGTAGGAAAATAGTTACCTTGGGGAAAAATAGTTCAGTGATGGGAATATCCTGCATGGTTAGTTCAAATCCAAAACATACACACACGTATATATATAATTCAGACCGGGAGCCAATATATATATAACAGTGTAATCAAAACCATCACTCCATATGTACATGACATAAATCAATCCATACCCATGAGCTCACATCCTCTCATCTATGGAAACCCAGGATGATGGCACTAAGTGTATCTAACAACCTGCCTGATACCTAAGCCCATAACCGGAGGGGACACCCATGTGTCGCCTACCAAACCTGGAGGGGCAACCGAATTGCCTTCACCTGCCAAATGGGGAGGTAATCAGAAGTAATAAGACCTCGCGCAAGTTTACAGCAAGTTTACAGACTTTTACCGACGGTGGGGCACGCAACGCCACACTGTAAAACTCACGGTGCTCATGTATGATCCTATGACACGTGCAATACAGAACTGAAGTGTAAAAACTATTGTACTCTGGTTTTTCAATAAAATATGCATAATAGGATTTTATAGAAAAACGAGCAGCATAATGGTCCTATTTTGATATACCCAAAATAACCTGCACACAGCAAATTCCAGAGCAGTACAGTATATATCGTATAACCATATTCCATCATATATAATTCAAATCATTAAAAACACATTTGTTCTTATATGCTGCAGAAAATAAGTTTTAACTCAAAAACGGTATAAAATAAAGATAACTAAACTTATACCTCAACAAAATAGCGACACTACGCTATTAAGTCCTTAAGGTGTCGTTGACGATCGCCCGGAGGGTCGGGAACTAATTCCAAGTCCTCGATCGTCCTCGTGCGAAAACTAACTTCCTCACCGGAGCTTCAATTCCATAAACGGACCTCTTCACTAAATTCCTAACACCCAAAATAGCTAGGTTAGACATATAACTTGTCCAATTCGGGTCCGGGTCTATACCGGACCGGTGGCACACAAAACGAGACAAAATCTCGACCGTCCGATCTCGATTTTTGTGCTGATCACCAAACTACACAATATATATATCAAACTTCTCCATTTTCCGAGTACATTCCAAAAATGCAATCAAAAACACAATCCAACGGCCAGATCGAGAACAATAACCAAAAACTCGAAATGACCAAAATGGCAACTTTCAATTCGAGCAAAATGGAGTTGAAATATATATACCTTGATGATCCTTGCGACGATACGAATCTAACGGGACTGGTTTGAGGCCGAAAAGTGGCCGGAATCGTCGTCGGTGACGAAAAAACTGAAGTAGGTCAAACCGGCTTCGATGGCGTTTCCCGGCGACACAGGCGGCGGCGGCCGGCGAAGGGCGGCGGAGCTTCGTGGCAGCTCGGCGAGTTGACGCCGGTCGGTGGGCGGCCCGGACGGCGGCTGGCGGCGGTTCTGCGGAGGTGCGGCCGAGAGGGAGAGAGAAGAGAGAGAATTCGAGGGGGGGAGGAGAGAGAAGAGAGAGAGAGAAGAGAGAGGATGGGCACGTGGCCCAATCTTATAGGGCTGTGCAATTTTTTCAAAAATTACACATAAGTCCCCAAAATTTCAAATCTCTATTAATTTAGTCCCCTGAAATTTACAATTTAGTCCATCTGAATAAAACTTTTGTAAATTAGTACCCACAATATTTTATCCAGAAAATTGGTAAAATGTCCAAATTACCCTCAAAAATTCCGGGTTTTTATAGTTTTTATTTAGACTTCACTTAAAAAAAATCCTTTTAATCATATTTTGATCCATATTGACTATAGGTGTTTAAAAATTACCATTTCTAGAATTCTTCTAAATTATATTTCTCAATTACAAATCTATCTAAAGGAATTGATGAAACAAAATACAAAGAGCAATAGGAGGAAAAAAAAAATACTAAATTTAGCATTAGATTTTTCTTCCCTGAAATTTTTTTTTTCTCTGTCATTGGATGTAACCTCTATCTCTAGTATCACAATAGTTCTGGCAAGTACATCATCAATAAAAACTCTACCAAAATCTCCTAGACTAGACCCAAACCAAATCGTGGCAAATTTCTAATATAGCTAGCCTCTTTCTTGAAGCTCATTGAGAGTTTGTTTATTGCTTTTTCATAAGTGGTCATTTATAGTGATGGCAAGAGTTTTTGTTTCTTTTTTTTCTCCTAAATCAAGCTCGATCAAAAAATAATACCCCATGAAAATTATAATCTACTATTTGCCAATTCAAATCCCAGTCTCTTTGGCCCATAACTAATACTTTTTGGCTACTAGATATAAGAATTTTCTTGTATCAATACTCCAATTAAAAGTAGCCATCAAATTTAGATCCAAAAATTACAACTTTGTATGTATCAATTCTCCCTTTCTGTTATACCGTATAGTAGAATTACCCCTTTATAGGAGGACAATTGCTTGTATTTTATAATACATCGAGAGTATTGTTATCATGTTTCTAATCCATCATTAAGAAAAAAGTGAGATTAAAAGCTATAGTTGGCCAACTTCAGAACTCAACGATAGCTTTATACTTATTTTTCTTTTCTTTTTTTTTTTGTAATTCATTTTCAATATATCTACCAAACACATTATGATGCAAAAATTATTGAATAAGCAATTTATCTTAAGTTTTAGTAACTAGCTAGAGCCATAAATATATCATTCCCAAGGTTATGAGTTCCTTATATTATTTCATAAAATTTTAGATTTTTTTTTCCTGTAGAGAAATATTTTTAATTATAGGTATGTGCAAACTTTTAAATGAGCTACTCAAGTATAGTTAGCTCTAATTTTTAATTGTTCTAATCTGTAGCTTTGAAATTCTAAATTCAAATATTTGACAATATGAAAAGGAAAAGGAAAAAAATAGAAGACTAACAGAAGGAGACTCGTAAATTTTTTTATTTGAAATGGTGCTACACTATACGAATATACTATTATTAAAGAGCAAATAACCTTAGTGGATGGTTAATTAGTATTGTGACTTGTAATTCAATAATAATGTTCATAGCAATTTTATTGTATATGTTAAAACAATGATGCTTCTTCTTAGGTTTTCTTTTAAGTCAACAATATCTACATTTTAATCTCAAACTTACGTAGTTAAATACATCGACAACGGTTAACTATTATAAGATGTTTTTTTATTTTTTTTTAATTTTTCATAGTCAATCGATTACACTTGGTTTAGCTAAGATAGTTACGAGATTAGAGAATAAACTTTTTTTCCTCCTTAATCTACAGTAATATTATTGTCAAAACTACTTTTTGTAATATCATATTTGTTAAAAAAATAAATCAAATACTTCACCTCTTACAAATAAAAGAAATGCAAAATCTATATAAACATATATATATATTTTTTATTTGACATGCTATATGCAACTCATGTGTTAAATGTGTTTATTACAACATCTAAAAAAAATGCCTATTGCAATATTTGACACATTAAGATAAATTAGGTAATCAATATAATAGTGCCAAATAGGACACAATCTAAAGCATATGCTAATTGAGGCTTTTAGCTAAGATGTATTAGTACATATTCCCTATGTAACTGTTAATTACATCATTGTCAAATAGATTATATATATGTAACAATATATTATTGATATATTTTGTATCGATTAGCATAATCATTAGTAATTTTATCTTTATTAAAACATATTATGGATATCTATATGACTATATATTAACTATACATTGTATTACTAATTAGGTCATAATAAGATGGACATTGTGAAGATTCTAGAAACAATAAAGAATTTCCAGAAAATTCTCTATAATTCTCATTATCACAATTTGAGATTTTTATACAGAGTATACGTAAGAGAGTATTAACAAGACTCTTAACATAACGATACACGTGTCATAACAAAACACTAACCATCTAACTAATCAAAATAACTAATCTTTCTTGATAGCCTCCCTCAAACTTAGAGTGGAAAGCTGTTCAAGTCTAAGTTTGTCTCGAAGAAAGAAAAATCTAGAACTAGATAAAGCTTTGGTAACAATATCTGCATTCTGATCTTGAGAAGGCACATGACGAACTTCAATATGTCTTTTCATAACTTTCTCTCTAACCAAGTATAAATCTAATTCTTTATGCTTGGCACAAGTATGAAGTACTAGATTAGCATACATAAGCATTGTACTGAAATTATCACAATATAACACTGGTGGCTATTGCAAAGGAATATGTAACTTGGATAATAAGGACTGAATCCAATTAATCTCAGTTGTGAGACTTGCCAAGTTTTTATACTCTGCTTCTGTGCTACTTCAAGATATAGTACTTTGCTTTTTCGAACTTCAAGCTATAAGATTTGGCCCAAGATAAACATAAAAGCCAGTAGTGGATCTGCAATCATTTGGATCTGAAGCCCAATCAGCATCACATAAACCAGTAAGAGCCAGTGGGGATGTAGGAGCTTTTCTTAGATGCAGACCATAATCCATGGTATTACGGAGATATCAAAAATTTGCTTAATAGCTTTCCGATGAGACTTTAAAGGGTTCTGCATAAATTGGCAAACCTGATTAACTACATAAGCTAAATTAGATCGAGTAATAGTTACGTATTGAAGAGCCCCAACTATAGTGCGATAGAGTTATGGATCTTGCATCGAGTCACTACCAAAACTTGAGAGTTTTTCTCCCCTAATCATAGGTGTAGACAAACCATTAGCATATTGCATTTTTACTTTATATAAAAGATCAGTTACATATTTTGTTTGAGACAAATGTAAACCATCTATACTATGAGTTACTTGGATGCCTAAGAAATAGTCAATCTCCTCTAGGTCTTTAAGTGCAAACTTAGCATTCAGTTGAGTGATAAGGGATTAAATTTCAACAAAAGAACTCCTAGTAATTAGTATGTCATCCACATAAATAAGAACCAACGTGATATGATGAGAAGCATGCTGCACAAACAAAAACTGATTTGATATACTAGAAATGAAACTAAAGGACACAAAAGCAGTATGAAGTTTATCAAACCAAGTTTTAGGTGCTTGTTTAAGTCCATATAGAGCTTATGTAATCTACAGACCAAAGGTAGATTATTAGGATCTTCGAACCCTGGTAGTTGAATCACATACACTTCCTCCTATAAATTGTCATTGAGAAAGGCATTGTTGATATCTAACTGCATTACAAGCCAACCATTAGTTAATGCAATAGTGAGAACTATCCTTATAGTAGTAGGCTTCACAATAGGACTAAAGATTTTATTATAGTCAAATCCAGCTTATTGGTAAAAGCTCTTTGCAACCAACCGAGCCTTATACCAATGAACACTACTATCAGGATTTTCCTTGACTTTGAAAACCCACTTACACCCGATTGCTAGACAATTAGGTAGAAAAGGAACTAAAAACCAGGTAGTATTGTAGAGTAAAGCAAGGAACTCGTTTGACATAGCATCCTTATAGTGAGATTGCTGTAATGTATCACGAACAGAAGTGGGTTCTTTTGATTTCATAAAAACTTTTGGCTTGAATATACCAGTTTTGGACCATGTCTACATAGGATGATGATTCACAGGTGGCGTAGTATCTGGTGGAGTTGAACTAGAAACTATAGGCTGAGAAGAAGAACTAGGAGATGAAGTGGAAAGTACTGGAATTAAAGCCAATGAGGATGATGGTACAGGTAAAGAAATAGGAACCTGTTTATAGAGCTTAGCAAAAGGAAAAGACAATCCATTAAACTTAACATCACGAGAAATGTATATATGGCCAGTAGGATCCATGCACTCCTTTGTGATTGAGACTATAACCAAGAAATATGCATTCAATAATTCGAAATTGAAATTTATGTTGATTATAAGGTCGAAGGTTACGAAAACATAAGCAACCAAAGGCTTTAAGCATAGAATAATTTGGTTTTTGTTTAAACAACACCTTTAGAGGAATTTGACTAGCTAGAACAAAAAAATAAAGTCTATTAATAAGAAAAACAGTAGTATGAATAGCTTCATCCCAATATCTATAAGGCAAAGAAACATGTACTAAAAGAGTAAGAGTAGTATTGATGATATGCCTATGTTTTAGCTAAACCATTCTATTCATGAGTTTGAGGACATGAAATTTTATGAATAATACAATGAGAAACTATGAAATTTATAAAAGCACGGTATTTGCCCCCGATCAGTTTGAATAACTATAATAGAATGTCCTAATTGCAGCTCAGCTTGAGCTTTAAAATACATAAAGATTTGTAAAGCATCAGATTTATTCCTAAGGAGATATATCCAAGTATAGCGTGAGTAGGAATCTACAAAATGAACATAATATTTGTAACCACTAGCTGAAGGACTAGGAGAGGGACCCCACGAATTACTATGAATTAATTACAAAGGTTGAGTATATTCTATAGTAGAATCAAAGAAAGGAAACTTATGATGTTTACCAAGACAACAAACAGTGCAAAAAATGGAGTATTTTTATTAATTGTGGGAACATCACAAAGATGCATTACATGATGAACTGTTTTAGCAGTAGGATGCCTTAGTCTGCTATGCCATAAGTGTGTAAGAGAATCAAAACTAGCAGCATATGCTGATGGTGAATGAATCACATAATAGAACACTTAGTTATTATTAGTAGTAGTATGTACAAATGAAGGAACAGACAAACAATGTGCCAATGGAGCAGAATGTAGTTGAATGCTAGAAGGGTCAAACATATAAAGTTTATCCTTAATTCCCCTTGCACGAGGATAATGCAAGTGACCTGATCTTTGATAAAATAGGAACTAGCATGAAACTAAAAGAACATATTATTATCACGAGCAAATTTAGACACACTAATAAAATTTTTGGAAAGAGCAGGAATATGAAGCAATTGATTAAGAGTAAGACATTTAGAAATAAAGGGAGAGAAAAAGGAAGATTGACCAATATATTGAATTTGAAGACGTGTACCATTGCCCATATGAATTTGATCAGGACCCATGTAACTCTTCTTGGCTGTGAGATTTGTGAGATTAGAACTACAACGATTAGTAGCTCTAGAATCAGGATACCAATTCAAATCTTCAATTGCATTTGGTGTAGCTATCATAGCTGCTATGTGAGCTGACATGGGAACAAAGAAACCATGAAACCAGCATTATGACTAGAGAAATTTACAAGACCTTGAAATGAATAGTTAAATTGATGCCAATACTTTAGAGTTATATGACTAAATTTGCCATACACTTGACACTGCAGCTTAGAATTCCACCGATGATAACCTTCACCACGACCACTATAATTGGGATTAAACGAGTGACCACTATTAGAACCATGGTCAGAAGTAGGAAAAACACCATTGAAGTCTAAAAGTCTATAATTCCCTTGCCTAGATAAAGAAGTAGGAAAATTAAAGAAGCCACCATGGAAGAATGTCCTGTGAGAATTTGACTGATAGCAAGACTGAGCATATTCAAGGTAGGGAGAGAATCAAGAGACTGAAGATTCTTTTCAATCCAAGTTTCTTGAGGATGCAACAACGACTCTATTTCAAGAAGAGTATAGGGTTCAGAATGAGAATTGATAGAGACAATAAAAGTATCATACTCAGAAAGGAGACCATAAAAAATAGCTTCAATTTGATCTTTAGTAAAGATTGAATGACCTATGGAAGCTAACTAATCAACAATCGATTTCATCTTGAGAAAATAGTTATTTAAAGAAAGATCCCCTTTCTTAGTATTCTGTAAATGATTCTTAAGTTGAGAAATCTTAGCTTCGGTTTGAGAAGCAAAGTAAGTCTCCAATGTTGTTCAGACTTAAAGTGAGATATGGCAACCAACCATGCGAGTGAGAATAGTCACCCATCGAAGAAAGAAGCCACGAGAATAAGAGCTGATCCTATTGCCTATAGTCCAAATACTTAGGATTAATCACACCATGAGCTTGATCAGTCGGAGTAAGGGACATCAATGGTGGATTTATTGTGACAGAAACAAAACGCTAAAGCTTATGACCATGAATCGTAACATTGACTTATTGATGCCAAAGAAGAAAATTCAAACCATTAAGCTTGACTGAAAGAGAGTGCGAGAAGACCACAGAAACAAATTTCGCCATTGTTGCAGAGCTATCCAAGGTCGAAGATGAAGACTCGTCTACCATGTGAATGGCTCTGATACCATGTCAAGATTCTACAAACAATAAAGAATTTCAAGAAAATACTATACAATTCTCATTATCATAATTTGAGGTTTTTATAAAGAGTACACGTAACAGAGTATTAACAAGACTCTTGACAGAATGATACACATATCATAATAAAATACTAATCATCTAACTAATCAAGATAATTAATATTTCTTGACAGACATTGACTAACTAATTAGCTTGAGACAATATAGATTTAATTTTTTTTTTTGCTAAATTTGATCAGTCCATTGGGCCAAAAATTTTCTCCATAAAAATACACATAACGAGGCCCATAAAACCCATTTTATTGTATTAAAGGGTATTACTTGAAACTATGTGTGGCTAAAGTATGTAGTGTTGAATGAGGAATAAGTTATGGCAAAAAGATAAGAACCATGATCAACCTCGAGCACACTTAGCTTGTTGATATACCATGTGAAGGTCGTTCTTGAAGATGTTGGGGCTAGACGTAATTCCTAAACTCTTTTATGCTTTGATATACCTCAAGATTAAATAGTTATTGTTTATATTTTATTTGATGTTTGGATGAACTAAACATAATCAAATTATATTTTGTGTGATTGATTTATTCATAAATATTGTTTTATAAAAACTATAAATTTATATACACTTTTTTTTCCGAAAAACTATTTGGTTCTCCTGTTTTTGTAACGATGTTTAACCACAAAAAAAAAAGTTCAATACTATTACGATTATTTCACACCCAAACTAATAGTCCCATATGTTAAATTTGGGCATGAAAGGTAGCATTTTGTTCCAATAACATCTTTGTAAATTGCATTCCCTTGATAATTTGATATGCTCTGAATGCTGAGAAATAATCATTATCATTTGGCCTTAGTTTTAGACCCACTGCATATAAAATTGCAGAACGAAATAAAAAATGCCTCATTGTTCTCTATTAAAGAGAATATTTTGGAATTATACGTTTTTTGTTTTTGTTTTTTTTTTTCAATTATAATAAAAAGGAACTACGTGATGTGTAATTGCTCGATTAGCATTCATCGAGCTACTTTATTCTGTTTAACTACACTTTTTACCACTTTGGCTACATAAAAGCCGAAAACTAAAGTAGACTTGGCTCTAAATTTCACAATAATTAGGCCCACTTTGCCTTCATATGCACCTGTAGTTAAAAGAACAAAGATGAAATGTTGTTGTTTTAACTCCTAATTGACGAATTATAAAAAAAACAAAAAAAACTTATTTAGTGCTTGACGATGTTTAACCAAAAAAAAAATAAAAAATTATTTAGTGCATTGCTTGACGTGACATGCTTCTAATATTATAAACATAAGTTCTAATTCAAAATACAAGTGTCCAACTCTATCCCAATTCCCAAGTCTCAACAATATATCTCAAATAAAAACGTTACATACAAGTACAGCTAGAAAAGCTCAATATATCTCAAATAAAAACGTTACATACAAGTACAGCCACAAAAGCTCAAGCATTATACTACACATATCAAAGGGACAAGCATGTATCATATGCACAATTCATAGACAATAAATTAGGAGACCCAAATCTATAGTATTACTGCTAGTCCACATGAGAGTACTACTGTATTAGAATAGTATTGTAGTGACTTCTATATATTATTGCATTGGCAGCAGGTTATAAAGGATGACAACTAATTTTTCATTTTTGCTATTACAATTAGAATGTTCAATACTTATCAATATAATCAATAATAAATAAAGGTCCCATAAGCAATTATATTAATAAAGATCAAGAATTTGAAGATCACCGACATAGGGCTTTTTTGGCAACCCATGTGGGTGGCTGTTAGGAGGACCAAAGATCCTAAAACTAGTATATAGTAGCCAGGGACATGTCCGGTGTCCCCAGTCATAGGAGCTTCACCACCAAAAATGAAAAGATAAACATAACACAACAAAATAAAAATCATTTTTCTCTTTTGCCCATATTTGGATACAAATTTGAACAAGCTTTCACTAAGATTCAAAAATTCCATCAAATCAGACAGCTGTAATTGATATCACCGTAAGCCCTTATTTTTAGAAGTCTTTGACCGCAACTAAAACCATCCATAATCATAATCATTATTCATTAATAGCCTTTGTTTGTAAATTGACAGGACATCATTTTTGTTTCCAAAATTATTCTTAAAAATAAAAAAAAAAACACTTTCACGTTATTTTTGTTTTTTCGAGGGAAAGTTGAGTTTCATTTTCCAGTGTTGGCGCGTCAGTTCTCAGCGCCTTCGAAATCCGAGTTTCAATATTAACAAACAAACAAACAAAAAAAAAAAAGAAAAAACCAAACGAGGAAATAAGAATATCAATAAATACCAAAAAAAAAAAGGGGAAAAAGAGAAGATTGACGAGTCAAGTCAGTCAGTGGCGTTGTGGGGTAAATAAAGAGAAATCGAGGGGGAGTTTAGGAAGTTAAGAAAATATATGAGAAAATTAAATGTGAATTATAAAGAGCGATCACATGCAGTTATCCAAGACCTTGCCCCTTGCCGGCCCATGTATATAATGAGACCGAAAATTTAGCACAAAACGTCGTCGTTTCAGTCCAAAGTCTCGCCGGTTACCAAACAAAACGCTCTCTCTCTCTCTCTCTCTCTCTCTCTCTCTCTTCCCCCCCCATATAAAATAGTAGGACTCCGGTCATTTCCACAGACAGTGGACTAAGCCTTCGCTCTCCTTCTCGATCGTTTCTTTCTTTTTCCCTCGCTCTGTTGCCGACACCATTTCTCTCTGGTACTCTTTTTCTCTCTAGAACTCTCTCTCTCTATATATGTGTGTGTGTGTGTGTGTGCTATATATATATATGTTTGTGTAGTTGTATTGTGTGGTAAATTTTTGTGAATCTCTTCTTAGAATGGTGAAATTGGATTCGAATGTGTAATTTTGAGAGGAAGAAGGGTTACGATCCGTGTTGGAGCTCATAGCGAGATTCTGATATTTGCTTTTCTTCTCACATTTTCTTTTTAATAGTAGTAAATTCTTTTACAATTATACTTCCTCGGCTGCTAGATCTTCTCTTTGTGATTTTTGTGTAGTTTGTTTAACCTTTGTCTCTTTTGTTCGAGTTAATTAGGGGTTTTTTTTTTTCTTTTTTTCGTATTGGGTTTGTGGAATTTTATTTTTCCTGAAGTATTAGTATGTGGGAATTAATGTGTATTGTTTTGGTGATTCGAGAAATTGTGATGGTTTTGATATTTGTGTTCGTCTTGATGTTCGCCACTAGATGCCGGTATTGGTGCTGTATGCCGTATCCACGGATTATTCATGTGTAATATACCATTTATGGGCCCACATTGTTACTATCTTGATCTGTTTACCATATAGTCACTCCACCATATAATTGGTAGGTTTTGGAGTTTTAATGATTTCCTGTGCATTTTGAATTGGAGTTCATTAGTTAAAAGTTGAAATTAGATGTAACTATATGAAGGAGGCATCTGTGTTTGTTTGTTTGTTTGTTTGTTTGTTTTTTAATCAATTAACATGGCTATTGGCTGATGGTGGTTCTGATGCCTTCTAAAATTTTATAGAAGGTAGCTAGTGGAATCTGTATGCCATGTTTTGGTATGTAGCTTAATGTACTTTTATAAAGACGAAGTAGTGTTACTTGTAAAAGTGGAGAAGTAACAATTTGTTGTAAAGACGATTTAGGAAGTCAAGGAGACAACAATTTGGTGGAGGTTCAAAATATGCTTTTTAGCTTGATGTAACCAGTTAGAGAGGTTGTTTGTTGTACCAAGACAATTAGCAGTTTTGTAATGGAACCCATTTGGCATTTACAAACTATTTCTGGCTACTGCGTTTGGTATTTGGGTTTCAATGATTAATTAGGTTCTAGGTTCAAATCGTGCTACTTACATGGAGCTGCAAAGTGGGTGGAAGGCTTGCCAATTAGTATTCAAATTAGTTGATCTTATAAATACTTGATATTTCCAAAAGAAAAACTGAATAATATAGTCTTAGATGCTTTTGGAATATCATCTGGGTATGTATTTGACAGGATTATTAACAGTGATGATGGAGCTATAGGGTGGAGATAACTGGGGTCTGTGGTATTGATGATTTTCGTGGGTGTAATTTAAGTAGGAAAATTGTGAATATTATAGTTTTTGATTAATTGAAAATAAATGCTCTAATTTGCTTTGTTTCAGACTTTGATTGTAGCAGTGATGTCAGAGAACGCTCTTAGAGACCTCAATACTATACCTGGATCTGAGAGGAGGAATGAAAGCTCTAATAAAGCAAGTATTGCTAAGCATGTAGTTAGCAATACCAATGGAAACCTAGAAGAAGGGCAAACCAAACACTCTGTTAATGGTGTTGAGGTTGTGAATACTGGAGCAGAGGTAGGGATTTCAGAGGTTGAATACATTGAGTCCGAGAACTTGAATGATCTAGAAGATGTTGATTCAAGTCTTAAGGTTAGTTTTAAGTTTTGGGATTCTTTTTCTCCCTCTCTTGTGATGGTGCTTGGCCTAGATGTGGGTTTCTTCCTTTCGGATGATATCTAGAAATTCTGGAGTTTTAGAGGACATTATTGACATGACCTACATTTCTTATTTGATCTATCAGACACTCTTATCTGGATTGGACTCTAAAGATTGGGTCCTAGTGTGTGAAGCACTTAATAATGTACGCCGGTTAGCACTTTTTCACAGGGAATCTGTGCTTGATGTGCTGTAAGTCTCTAATTCTTCCACTCCATCTGTCACAAAAATAGAATGAGCTATTATATTAATATACTTTGTTGGTTCTTTAAATGGTGTTGCACTTTTTTCTTCCCAAGTTTAATCATCATCTCTTATTTGATGAACAGGGGAGATGTTATCTCACTTGTTGCGAAGTCCCTGAAAAATCCAAGAAGTGCTGTTTGCAAAACTGCATGCATGACATCTGCAGACATTTTTAGTGCTTATAATGATCTCATAATTGAATCACTGGACCCTCTGGTAACTTGTCTATTGGAATTTTACAACAGCATACCACGTTTTAAATGAAGGTTTGTATCCTCATGTGTAGCTGATTTTTTTCACTCTGATCAAATGTGATGGATGCAGTTAGTTCAGCTACTTCTTAAGTCTTCACAAGACAAGCGATTTGTATGTGAGGCAGCTGAGAAAGCTTTAGTCTCAATGACCACTTGGGTTTCCCCTTTGTTGTTGTTACCAAAGTTGCAACCCTATCTCAAGAACAGGAATCCTAGAATTCGAGCAAAGGCATCAATGTGCTTTTGTAGAAGTGTTCCACGACTGGTAAGGAAGAGATAGTGAATACATTCATTTGCTAATCTATTTACCGGATTAGTTTCTTTTATCTGTTTCCAAGTTAATATTCTAGGGTTCCATCTGCCCTTATTCATATTTGGTTCTGTCTTCTTTTTACCTTGTCATACACATGTACTTGTGCAATTCTTAATTCCAGTTATGAGTTTGCCCATCTCTATGATTAAGTTGTTCTTGCTTGTATGGACTTTGTATATGTATTTTGCACCCAGTATAATGAGACTTGAGAGAATAATACCATATTTAGGCATTATCACCTATCTGATTGCTTTCAAAATTTCCTTGAAGCTTCAGCATCTTTGGATAAAACTGTACCATTTTACTACGGCATTTTACACAAGGGTGTTTTTATTTAATACTTTGATCACATGGTAGAAGATCCACTGGGTTTTGCTGGACAGGAAGGCTGTTTTGCCAAGGGCTTGGGATGATATTGTAGTTACACTATCTAACCATACCTGCTTCTAGATTTTCAGAGAACAAATTTGTCTTATGAATAGATTTTATTGATGTTGTATATTTATGTGTTGTCTGCATGTCAATAGGGTGTGGAAGGGATTAAAGCGTATGGGATTGACAAATTAATTCAGACAGCTGCGTCCCAGCTCAGTGACCAGCTTCCTGAATCTAGGGAGGCTGCTCGAGGCCTCCTACTGGAGCTGCAAACTGTTTACCAGAAATTTGATGATCTTTCATCTATGGCAGTTTCTGAGCACCCTGAGATGGGTTCTTGGGAGAAATTTTGTCAGTCAAAACTTTCCCCTCTCAGTGCACAGGCGGTCTTACGTGTGACCAATATCTCGCGGGAGGGCCTTGTGATTGGTTCTTGACATAGGCTTATAGAACACGTACAAGCTTTTAGTATTGTTGTCCCCATTTACAACATATATGATCTTTTAGCAAGCATAGTTTGTATTTGCTTTGCTTTGGTTTGCTTCATCAAATTCTCTTTTCGTATCTTTTGTACATACCGTGGAGCATTGAGATGTTTTGTACTGCTGTTGAAGCACGTAGTTGAGCCAGAAATTTATGATATCTTTCATCTATATTTGTTACCCAGAGCCTCTCTTTTCCGAGTTATGGATTTACTGATCGATTTGGCTTTGAGGTTTGGTTACTTGTAGCGAGTTAGTTCATTTTTCTTTATCTTTTGTATTTGTTTTGGAAATGCTTTTTTCAGAGTTTGGAAGAAGAATCAATTTTTTTTTCTATCAAATGCCCCTAAATTTTTGGTAAAGCTTTTCTGCAACTATGTACTGCTCATTATTCTAGTCCTAAACTTCGGAATGACTCACTGAAGTTTCAACGATCTCTTCAGCCAAAATGAACTTCACAACTGATGACAGAATGCTTCAACCACCAATAGTGTGTTTATTAAGTTCTTTTGAAGGATTCACGGGTATTTGCTTATAAGGCTTGTAAACGTGATGATATATAATAGGTAGGTGGCATGAAGATGGATCTTTGAGAGCTTTATTCCAGTTTAGACGTCCTAATCGTGCAATGACATCTTTGGTTGATTCTACAGGCATTCAGATAGAAGCAAGTAGATAGGTAAACATTAGCTCCAAAATAATTGATAAATAAATTGCTGAATAAATTATATTGGTTCATATAATCCTACATTAGGACTCCCGTAAACCTTATCCACCCAATATCAAGAAGACATAAACATAATCCTAGACTTACAATAGTAATTTTATTATCGTCACTTACTTAGAATAACATTAATGGGTGTTTCTAACGATCCTTGGATCAATATGAGTTTACAAAATTTGATATGCTGGGTTTTGTCTTGTGTCATAATCATATATGTTATTAAATTTATTAGTTCAACAACTCGGTATGCCAATCTAGCTAGTTTGTTTGTCATTCCCTTATATGAGCTGTTACAGAATAATCCAGATCGCAGGGCGCCGGCGCTATTAATTAATTATTTAATTAATTAAAGAATCCTACTTTCTTCTTCCCCTATGGATTGGAGGACTATGCAAAGAATACAATCAATATTCTACGTAATATGTTTCCAATTTGAATACCAAATAACTAGATAATAACATCAAGAAATCTTTTGGTTTGCTCTCTAAATTACAATAAAAATTTTAGTTTACTTACTAAATTTTAAAAAGTAGAAATTATTAGCAACTTCACAACTTACGGAAAAAAAAAAGTTCTCTCTGATCGTTGTGAGCGAAAAAAGTTTCAAATATTAATTAGTTTTGCCATTGATTTCTAAAGTTTAGAAAAAAAAAATCTTTTTTTTTTTTTTGTGATGAAGATTAAGTGAAAATGTTAGAAGTATTATCGATAAACTTTTTAGCAAATTTGGGATTTTGATGTTGCTGAATTTTAAGTCTGTGGACGTAAAACTTATACTTTCGCAATAGTTTATATAGACTATACTTAATCCAAACATCAATTAATCTAAATGAATTCACTTAGCAAAATTCAGCAGATAAAGCTAATTATTAATTAAAATGCTGTATGATCGACGGAGGTCACTAGACATGAGCATATATATGGCCTGTAATTGCTAGACGCATATTTATCTTTATCACCTAATAACAAAGTTGTCAGTCATTTAGTACAAAAAGAAGTTAACTGTAAGTTGATTAAAAAAGCAAAACTTCGCAATAATGCGATTGTTCTATGTTCCCTACAAGTATAAATTTAAACTTTGTTGTTACACTTTAGTTAAGCTGCTAAAAGAAACCATCAGAATCAATTATCAAACTATAGTAATACTTGGTTCCAAGAAATTAAAAAACTAATACACATAAACAACAAAAAGTACAGTGACGGAACAGGAAGGCACGGCAGAAGAGTACAAAAAGATGGACTTTATATCCCAATCTTGCCACCATATTTTTGTCTCGAACTTTTTGCGTCTGTTTCTCAGCCCAACCACTCCATCATAGAGACTAACCCAATGCCCTATTAATTAGTATTATTTAACATATGTTTTCTTGTACGTCCAATCAGACGTTTGTAGGATATCTACTGGCTATATATTGTCGTTACTATTCAGCTCTTTTGTCTTTTATAAGATAGAAATTAAAAACCCCCTTACCCCTGTTTCTTTACTGTACATTCTACTTCCGATTCATCGTATTTTGTCACACCAAATCCAATTTCTTCCATATAATTCTGGTAGTGGCCGGTGAGTCTCTCTTCTAAGGTGATCTGTTAAAGACATGTCAGAGTCTGAAGCAGGGACTTTTAGAGAAGAGAACCTTATAAGGTTCAGTAATGGTTTGGGCTCATGAAGATGAATATTTGCTTTGATTAAGCTATTATAAGTGTTCATATCTCATTTTGGCGATCTGGGTTTTTGTCAAATGATAGACGAAAGCCATTTGTGATGAAGAAATTTTGTCGTGACAAGTAAAATAGTTATGACAGTTGCAGCACAGGTTATGGTGATGGCAATCGTCTTATCAATCACACTCTTATTCATTGGAATAGGCATGTTGATATTCATCCACGTGTGCGTCGTCGGCAGGGCTTTCAGGAGAGGCTTCGGAAACATTCAGGCGCCGGAGAGAGGCGCCGCCGCCTCCACCACCGCCGCCGGAAACACGAGCATGTCCAAAGACGACCTCGAAAAGCTTCCTAGCTTTGATTACAATATAACGAAAGACACAGCAAGTGACGTGGATTGTGCGGTTTGCTTGGAGAGCTTCCAGATGGGTGACAAGTGCCGTTTGTTGCCTACCTGTAACCACAGCTTCCACGCCCAATGTGTTGACACGTGGCTTATCCGGACACCCTTTTGCCCCATATGCCGAACTGGGGCGGATTCACGCAAGGGGAGTAGTCGTTTTAGTACTGATACGAGCCTTGAGCTGAGAGGAGATCAGAGTGAAACGACAGGAAGTAGCAGTCGTTTGAGTGATATTAGGATTGATCATGGTGATGATCAGCTTGGGGAGAGCCAGAGAAGAGAAGATAGTGGTCATGACACACCTGATAGCAATGAGTTTAGGATGATCCAAACTCAGGGAAGAATTCAAGAAATGAGTGTTAATTGTTCTGTTTCTGGTGTGGAATCAGAGTTGAACATTGAACTAAACTAGTCATAGTACCATTGATCAGCCTCAATTGGCACCTGAGTTAGATGTTGTATAAGGGAGCTGAGTTAAACTGTAATGCAATGTAATGACTTTCCTTTTTCCATTTGGTCCCTACTTGTATTTCTTCTTCTTTTTTAGTTTTTTGGGTTAAATTATTGTGATAATACGATTGCATAATTGCAAGCTTTGCAGTGTAAACTTTAATCATTTCATTGATATTACATATTAGTTCTGATCTTCCCTTTTATTTGTCTCAAATATGATTATTTTGACACCTAAATTGGAGGTAGTTGATTACGATACTGTTGACCCGCATAGTATCACTAATCAAGGCCTTTCTACTTTCCAGCCCCAAAAAAGTGTTGTAGGCCCACTTGCCCAGCGATTAGGACTCGCAACATCACACTGGAAGACCAGGCACCACATCAGGCTGAAAATATGGGCTTTTAACAAGATGGCCCAAATTTGTGTCCTTTTCAATGGAGAAATTACACGGTATGGTATGTATTACTAAATATCCTTATTCATTTATCTTTTTTTGGTTTGATCGTACCAATACCAGCGTTAATTCACCGAATTCTATTAGAACTCCACCATTAAACGTACCCTCACCTCTGCCTTTTGAGTGAAAAAAAAAATATCCCTGTTTTCTTTGGTAAACTTGCATGCCCCTTTATGATTATATAATTTTATTTATGACTATTTTATCCCTGAGAAAGTTCTAGAGAAGAACGGCCGTCTGTTTCATTGCTCAGCACTACCAGAGCAGGAAAACTACAACTTCTCTTTCATCGCCATTTTCCCGAGAAACAAACAGTGTTTCTCACCGAGTCACCAACTCAGAGATCCCAAACCCCAACTCTCTCGAGTTCGTAAGGCTCTAAATCATCGATCTCCTCTTGTTTGAGTGATTCAAAATCAATGAGTGTGAATGAGACTTCAAGGCTAATAATCAAGATCACAATCGTAGATCCACCTACTCGGTAATCGACGGCCATCCTGATGAAATTCTCCCTCACTTTCGACTCCGGCGTCCGCTGCCTTCTTGTCAGAGAAGTTTGTGTTTTCAATTTTGAGAAAATTTTATTAGTTTGGTCCTATATTTTATATAGACATAGTCGTAGCTTGAGTATTTTTGCATATCCAAATTTGATTTTGGAAAAGCGATTAACGAAGCTCGCACGGATTTTTGAAGCTTCGCTCCGATTTTAAGAATCTTCGAAGAACTATCGATTTGTTCTTCGAATGGTAAATCTTCTAAGTTTTCTATAGTTCCAGTTTTGATCTCCATCAATTTCTCGAGAGTCGAGGTCATTGATTGACGTTCCACATGACAGTTCGTCTGACGCTTCTGATGGTTTCCTTGATGCTTCTCCTTGTAGCTGGACCATCATTGTGCGAGGTGTCATATCTTTTGTTGCGAGCTTTATTGAGTTATTATAATAAGTCTTCGCATCGTATTAGTTGCCACGCACCTCGCCTACTCCTTGTTGAGTTGGAAATTTCATAGCAAGACGATAGATCGAAATTACTGCTCGAAGTTCTCTCAGTGTCGGTCTTTCTAATACAACATTAAATATAGAGGGGCACGATTAAGAATTGAGTCATTATCGTCGAAATCTTAGGATAGGTTCCAACTTTGACCATTAACTTAATCATGCTCTTGGGCATTATGCTGTTACCAGTAAATCCGTAGAGTGGGGTGACAGCGGGCTTTAGGTCACTTTCACTTAACCCCATCTTTTTGAAGGCGTTATAGTATAGGATGTCGACAGTGCTGCCATTATCAACCAATACTCGCCATAGCTGTGTGCTTCCACAGTTGATCTTTATGACCAACGTATCATTATGCGGATAATGGACCTCCCTGTCATCCTGCTCCGTAAAGGTAATATCCATATTCGGTACCCATTGAAACTTTTGTGGTCGCTGTTTGAAATGCATGACATTAGTTAATGGTTGCTGTCGCGCTCCTCGTGCATACCTATCTTGCGCTTGCTTCGAGTTTCCACCGATGTGCGGGACTTCAAAAATAGTTCGCACCTCGTGTTGAATTTTTGGAGGTTATTGTCGGTCTTCTTCTCGCCTTTCATTATTCGATTTAGTGTACTGCCGCAGCCGCTCTTCTTTAATTAATCTTTCGATTTCATCTCTCAAAGCGAAGTAGTTATTGGTATCGTGTCCAATGTTATTGTGATACTGGCAGAATTTGTTGGGGTCACATCTCACTCTATCTCTTTTCATTAGTTCTGGTTGACGATACCTCTCCTGCTGGTTCGTGACCGCATAAATATGATCTGTGGGCGCGTTCAGTATCGTATAGTTGTTGAACCTCTTGGGAGCTTTTAGAACCTCATGCTTTTTCCGTTGGGGCTGCTTTTCAGTTATTTGTTCATTACTCCTTTTATTCGACCTTTTATTATTGTTGTTGTTTATGGTCGCATCTTTAGCAGCATCTTTTCTTCTTTTTTTTGTGACCTTATGAAGATTTTCGCGTGAAGATTCCATCATCAGATGCCGACCAACTCTACGATAGAAGTCTTTAAGGGTTCTGCATTCTCGCTCAAGTAGATCTTCCCGGAGTTTAGTTTCTGGTCGCATCCCAGCCATCATTAAAGTTAAAACTCCTCCTTCAGGTGGGTTGCTGACCTTTGCCAATTCTGAGATAAAGCGATTTAGGTAAGATCGTAGAGTTTCCTCCGGACCTTGCCGAATAGCAGATAGACTGACCAGTAGAACAGTGAAATTCTTCGCAGCCTGGAATTGCCTTAAGAATGCAGTTTGAAGTTGTTGTCAGGATGAGATTGAGCCGGGCTTGAGTCCTTGGAACCACTTCTTTGTTGCTCCCGTGAGAGTTACAACAAAACACCAGCAACGTGTGAGATCATTGACACGATGTAGTTCCATCAGGTCGTTGAAGTGATCTATATGATCCTGCGGATCAGTTTTCCCATTGAAAGTATTTATGGTGAGAAGTTTGAATTCGGCAGGTAAAGCAGTAGTTCGAACCTCCTCGCTGAATAGCGATTGACGATACCCATCAGCGAGCTTATCGTCCCAGCCAGCAAGTGTATCTAATACTATTCTCAAATTGTGAACATCGACATTCAGAGGGATTGGGAGAATATTATCTTTTGCTTATGGTAGTGGTGGCCCTTGGTTGTTATCGTGATTTAAAGCAGATTAGTCAGGCAGAGTCTGCTCCGACCTTTGTGGAGTTTCTATTGAAATAGTGCGACAAGATCGACTTTGGTCGTTGAGATGCGATGTGGATTGTTCTTGACTTCGTCACTATTCTAGATGTTGTCTTAGGTCCGTAGAATTCTGTCGAGATTCCCTACTAATCATTTCAAAGCCACTCTTCAATTGTTGTTTTTGCTCATGGTTTAGACTATCACGATTGATGGTCGCTCTCTAAGAAGGTTGTCGATGATTACGATTTGTGCTTGAACTTTCAGTTCCGGATTCCAGGGGTAAGTCTGTGACCTTACCTTTTCCCTTGGAAGTGTGATTTTCATGATGCTCCTGTTGGGCTTTATGCTGGTCGCGACTCATTGTCTCTAGGATCTGAATTCCTTTCTTAGGTTGTTGAGCAGGACGTTCTCTGGGACGTTCGTGCTATAGTGAAGTTAGCATCTGTCCCTCAGCAAGTCGTCTTAGAAAATCATTAATCTGACTTGTAATTTGCTGAAGGTTCACTAGTGCTTCCTCCATGCGATCCTGTCTTTGGACAATATTTTCCGGTGCGGTTACGGTAGGCTAATCCTGAGCAGGATCTATCTGTGCAGTAACGGTAGTTTCGGTGTTTCTGGTAGTATTTCTGATGTTTGCCATTGTTGAAAGAAGTGAAATAGACAAACTTTTCTGCCAGAATATCCCTTCTTCTAGCGCCAATTATTGACGGAGGTTTTGTCAACAATAAATTTTGAAAAATTGAAAAATGTGATTTGTGTGTGAAAATGGTTAATCAATCAAAGCAAATAAAGAGACAAGAATTTTATAGTAGTTCAGTTCCAAAAAAGATAAGTCTACGTCTATTATTTTTTACTATTCTCTGGAGAATTACAAGAGTTTTTTTAAGTCTCAAGGTTGGAATTTTAAGAGCTCAAAATTACAGTGTGTTGTCAGGAAAAAAGAAGTGAGAGTCTAAAAAGTTCCCAAATGATCTTAAAAATCAAAGATCCCTTACAACTGCATTGAACTTCCTTTATATAGGTGAGGAGAACTCAATGTTTCTCAATTGTGAGAATGAGTAACTGTATAATCAGAAAATACAATTTGAGTAACAATATAACTGACTAATAACTTAACTAAGATGACTGGTCGATCTTTAAAGAGAAATTTTTGTTTCCCTTTTTTTGTAGGATAACCGTTTGACGAAGTTTAGTTTAATTTTTTTTTTTCATTCTGGTCGCACTTAACTCGTTCAAAAGAGGTCATACTAACTTATGCGGTAGAGGTCGTACTTAACTCTTTCGGAGGAGGTCGCACTTAATCTTACTCATGCAACCTAATACGTCCACTTGGTCAATTTTTCCCGTTTTGGTATTGACCAATATATAGACTTTTAGACCGCCAGCTCCTGATCCAAGACTCGATACGCTACGGACTCCTCCATGGAGTCACAAACGACGACCCAGTCACAGTCCCTTCTTTTCCGTGGATCAAAATCCGAAGAGGTGACTTTCACCCGGTTTCTCCGGATCCTATGGGATCCGAGTTCATGTCCAATGTACTAGAAGCCACGTCCATGAGTTTCGGCTTAATTGTGAACAGTTTCTACGATATCGAGTCAACTTTTGTTGACTATTTAATCGGGAGTATCGGCCTAAGGCTTGGTGTGTTGGGCCTCCAGCCCACCAAAGAATAATGAGTCCAATATCAACGCTCCATGGATTGAATGGCTAGACCAAAATAGAGACCAACGAAAGGGCTCTGTTCTTTATGAAGCATTTGGGTCTCAAGCTGAGGTTTCATCTGAGCAACTCAGAGAAATGGCAACTGGGTTGGAAGAATCTGGGGTCAATTTTTTGTGGGTAGTGAGAAAGAGAAAGAAAGATGAGAGAGGTAGTGAGTATTATTTCCCAGATGATGGGTTCGAAAACAGAGTGAAAAACAGGGGAATGGTGGTCAGAGACTGGGTTGAGCAGAGAGAGATATTGAGTCACGAGTGTGTACAAGGGTTTTTGAGTCACTGTGGTTGGAATGCAGTGATGAAGAGTATATGCGCCGAGGTGCCCATTCTGGCGTGGCCCATGATGGCCGATCAGCATTTGAATGCGAAAATGGTGGTGGAGGAGATCAAGGTGGGGCTCAGAGTTGAGACCTGTGATGGATCGCCAAAAGGGTTTGTGAAGAGCCAGGGNTGTATTTTGTATTTAAACACCATGATAATCAATAGAAAGCTATCAGAAAATATTCACAGCAATATCTCTCTTCACTCTTACCATCTTTACGAGGTCATCGATTGACGTTCCACATGGCGTTTCGCCTGACGCTTCTGATGGTTTCCTTGATGCTTCTCCTTGTAGCTGGACCATCATTGTGCGAGGTGTCGTATCTTTTATTGCGAGCTTTATTGAGTTATTATAATAAGTCTTCGCATCATATTGGTTGCCACGCACCTCGCCTACTCCTTGTTGAGTTGGAAATTTCATAGCGAGATGATAGATCGAAATTACTGCTCGAAGTTCTCTCAGTGTCGGTCTTCCTAATACAACATTAAATGCAGATGGGCAATCCATAACTAAGAATTGAGTCATTACCATCGAAACCCTAGGATAGGTTCCAACTTTGACCATTAACTCAATCATGCCCTTGGGCATTATGCTGTTACCAGTAAATTCGTAGAGTGGGGTGACAGCGGGCTTTAGGTCGCTTTCACTTAACCCCATCTTTTTGAAGGCGTCATAGTATAGGATGTCGACAGCGCTGCCATTATCAACCAATACTCGCCATAGCTGCGTGCTTCCACAGTTGATCTTTATGACCAACGCATCATTATGCGGATATTGGACCTCCCTGTCATCCTGCTCCATGAAGGTAATATCCATATTCGGTACCCATTGAAACTTTCGTGGTCGCTATTCGAAATGTATGACATTAGTTAATGGTTGCTGTCGTGCTCCTCGTGCATACCTATCTTGCGCTTGCTTCGAGTTTCCACCGATGTGTGGGACTTCAAAAATAGTTCGCACCTCGTGTTGAATTTCTAGAGGTTATTGTCGGTTTTCTTCTCGCCTTTCATTGTTCAATTTAGTGTACTGCCGTAGCCGCCCTTCTTTAATTAATCTTTCGATTTCATCTCTCAAAGCGAAGCAGTTATTGGTATCGTGTCCAATGTTATTGTGATACCGGCAGAATTTGTTGGGGTCACACCTCGCTCTATCTCTTTTCATTGGTTCCGGTTGACGATACCTCTCCTGCTAGTTCGTGACCGCATAAATATAATCTATGGGCGCGTTCAGTATCGTATAGTTGTTGAACCTCATGGGAACTTTTGGAACCTCATGCTTTTTCCATTGGGGCTGCTTTTCAGTTGTTTGTTCATTACTCCTTTTATTCGACCTTTTATTATTGTTGTTGTTTGTGGTCGCATCTTTAGCAGCATCTTTTCTTCCTTTCTTTGT
>JXTB01000740.1:19339-35399 GCA_002914805.1 Parasponia andersonii | reverse complement strand
AGTTTAATGGAGCCACCTAAATAAAAAATTTCTAGGTCTATGCACTAAATATCCATGAATTCTTCTTGTAGTGATCACATAGTTCCTTAACTTAATAAATGTTAAAAAATCTCATTGAATTAACTAGTCTTTTTTTTTTTTTTTAAAAAAAATTGTTAACTTTGTTAAAAATTGGATGGATGAAAAGAGCAATTTTATTTCAGATTTGCATGCAAGTTTCTATGACTTGACAGTATATCTTATTTATTTTTTAAAATCCTCAATTTTGACCCAGAAAATGTTATTGTCACCGATTGGGTTATTCATAGAAATTTTTAGTCATTTATTTAGTTTAAAAATCAAATATCACTCCTTCAAGGAATTCAGGGACTTTAGTGCCATAATAAAAGATATTTGCAAGATTTTAGTTTGATAATTTGAAAACGTTTTTTAGCATCAATTTATCCCGATTGGCATTCTTTAAAGAAAATATATAAATAGTCGCAGATGCTGTGAGAAGTTAGTTTTCTCCCAAAAAAAAGAAAAATGAGAGAGTTTAGTCATGATCATTTTGGATTAAAATTTCAATTTGTTATCTCCTGATCTATTTCCTACGCTACTTAAATAACGCCACATTACATATTTTCAATAATTTATTTATTTAATAACTCTCACAAAATACTTTCTTTATTTAGGATGATGTTGTGATAATTAGATGTGTTTGTCATCTTTTTGTTATTGACTTTTATTATTATAAAAAAAATTAATACTGACCATTATTTTAACGATACTAGGACCCACGTGACCCGTGATCCTATAACATATAGGATTTAAAGAGATGAAACCTGCCGATTGTGAGCTCTCCTAAGCGCGTTCTCACTTTCAACCTTTGCTAGATAAAATTCATGATAATTTTGAATATTGAATATTGGAAAGGTTCATATTGAATATTGGAAATGTTTGAATCTTTCAATAACTAATAGAGTTAGTTTAATCAATTCCGTTATCATACGTCAATTGTCTTATTCATTTCAAGTTTATCGTTAGTTGTCTATTCTTTTAAAGGAGTTAATTTCATTCATTAGAAATTTCTTGTGGTCTGGTTCAGTTAAGATTACTAGACTTTTGTGTCTTGGAGGATATGTTGTAAAGCTAAAGAACATGGTGGTCTTGGTCTTCGAGATTCTAGAATTCTTAACACCACTCTTCTAAAGAAACTTTCCTGGAGTTTGTTGAAGTGTGATTCTTTTATTTTCCAGTTCTTGAGGGGAAAATTTTTCTCTACTCAATTTACTCCGAGGCGGTTTTGGAAGTCTTCGATTTGGTGTGGTTTGAGGGGTCATATTCAGCCTTTACTTAATGAGTCGATTTGGTTCGTTGGTAAAAATTCTTCGATTCATTTTTTGTCAGACAATTGGTTGGGCTCTCCTTTAGTAGACATGATTGATGGAGCCTAGATTTGGTCTTATTTCTGGCTCTAAGTGATCGCTTCCGGCTTCTTTCACTTCTGAATTTCTAATGTTGACCACTGAGATTCGAAAAATAGTTATTTGTGCCTCTCTAGATTCATTTATTTGGCAGCACTCTCCCTCCGGTGAGGTCATTGTGCGGATGCTTAAAAATCTTTGGCTAGATTTTTAGTAAAGGAGAGATGGGGTAATAAATTCTAGGCTAGTTTTATTCCCCCCGTCACGCTCCCTTATTTTGTGGCGGTTAGTTTAAGATAAACTTCTAACATAGTAGAATCTTGTTTGTCGTGAGTTTTTTCTACCTTCTTGTTGTTGCTTTTGCTTCCATCACGAAGAAAGTGTTGAGCATCTCTTTATCTCTTGTGAGTATGCTAGACGTGTTTAGGGTGCTATCTCTTAAGTTTTTCGAAAGCATATTCGGCTTGATAGTTCTATTATTGATCTTTGGCAAGATGCTCTTCAGGCTAACTTCAGCAGTCAATTAATATAGGTTTGGTGAACAACAATTGTTACTGCTACTTGGGTCATTTGGACATCACGAAACAAATTAATTTTTGATAATGAGTTCGTCTCCATCTTCTTCGCCATCTCTCTCATTTAGCGTGCAATTCGAGAATCAAATAGCTTTGGGTCTGGTGTTATGAAAAATTCTTTGGATGAGTTGCTCATTTTGAAATGCTTTCATGTTGATTTAAAATCTCCTAAGGCTCCCAAGATTATTGAAGTTTCATGGTATCTTCCTCTAGCAGGTTGGCTGAAAGTTAATATGGATGGCGCAGCTTTTGGTTCTCCAAGTCCAGCTGGCTGTGCAGGTATTTTTCATACTTTTAGAGGTTTTTTGGGGGTGGTTTTGTCATCCCTCTGAGTATCGCTCATGTTTCTGAAGCGGAGCTCGCAGTGGCCATTTATGCTGTTTTCTATGCATGGGAATTTGGGTGGAAGAGAATTTGGCTTGAGGTGATTCAGCTTATTTGGTTTCATTTTTCCAGTCTCATTCTTTGTGTGTTCCTTAGCATTGGAAACCTGCTTGGCTTCGTTATATCAACCTGATTTCTCAAATGTCTATTCATGTGTTGCATATCTTTTGAGAAGGGAATCTAGTGGTTGATTTAATGGCATCTAGGGCTCCAAGTATACAATTACCAACTTGGTGGTAGTCTGCTCCTTTTTTTGTTCGTGAAACTCTTCTTAAGGATTGTTTGGGTCTTTGCAATTTTTGTTTTTGTTAGTTATCCTTTGTGTAAAACAATGTGCTCTTTTTTCCTTTTTATAGTTTTTCCTTTTGGGTTTTACACAAAAAAGTTTTTAATGAGGCATTGTTAGGAGGTAGAATCAATAGTATTATTTTGACAGTACCATTTGATTTCTCCTGGAATTCAGTTGAGTCGTTTATCAATCGTTTATTTTCTCATTTCCTTGAGTTTGGTACCTCTTCTTCCTCTGTAATCTCTTTTATTTTATTTTAATTAATAATTACTAGAGGGTTTTCCTCTTAGTAACATTTATCAGAAAAAAAAAAGAGATGAAACCTACTGAAAAATTTACGTTGCTACTAGAAGAGCTTGCATATCGGACCGCTAAGCAAGTTGAGAGCTCACGTAGTAGTAACTAGTATGGCACAAATTAGCGAATAAGTGCATGAATTATTCCCCACCAAATCCTTTAAAATAGATGAATTTATAGATGAACCCTTTTTTAGTCTTTTAACAAAATAGCTGAATTTGGGCTTTCTTAGTATTGATGTCTATTTTTCGAGTTGATATATTAAGTGTAAAAATTGATTTAGTCGGCATAAAAACTAATGTACTTAGTACATTAATACTAACTTATTGTAAAAACTAATTTACTTAGTGTATAAATAGATTTATTTAGAATATAAATAAGATTCACTATAATAATTTATATACCTAGTGAATTGATTTACTAGGTCATTTAACTAAAACAAAAGAAAAATACGTGCATTAACTAAAACAATGTATTAAAAAAAGGACATTTACTATAATTATTAATTTTTCCTTGTTGG
This sequence comes from Parasponia andersonii, assembly GCA_002914805.1. Taxonomy (NCBI): domain Eukaryota; kingdom Viridiplantae; phylum Streptophyta; class Magnoliopsida; order Rosales; family Cannabaceae; genus Trema; species Trema andersonii. Next base: position 31,928 of record JXTB01000740.1, on the reverse strand, counting down.
AAATCTGACCAATCCAGATTCATTGTTACTTCAAAGAAATATCAAAATAATAGAGAAATAATAACATAGAATAGAAATCAATCTCATAACACAAGAATTTAAGTGGAAAACTCTCAAATCAGGAGAAAAACTATTGTCTCACAAAAAAGAATTTCACTATAAGAAAAGAATCTACAATCATATAGATTTATCTCTTTTCTACCTAATGACCCCAATACACCCAAGTACTTTCTCACAAGTATTCTCTCATTCACACCTTATACTGTCACTCTTTGAAATCTTCTCTTTCACAAAGAAACTCTACTCTCTTTGAAAGGAGAAATAAAGAGAAAAAAAAAAGATTTAATTAGAAGAGAGAACTTGAAATGCTTCTAAGTTTTGGGATGAAGAGAATAAGAAATGAAACATCTATTTATAGGCATTGAAAAATAGTGAGAACACATACCCTTATTTACTATTGCTATTACGGCTGTCTTTTTTTATTATTGCTATTACGGCTGCCCACGTGTTCACACACGGTCAATATCTCTCAAGATAAACAAATAGGCTATTATACGAAGTATCAATCTCTAAAATAACAATAAATCTCCGCCTTTGTAATTATGGAATACAATAATTTTTAACTTTAAAACATAATACATGTCGTAAAGCTATTAAACATGTATTAAAAAATTCATATTTTAGAAACTTAGAACTAAACTTACAAAATCCGATGAAAAATAAATATATCGAGATATTAGTTAATCGAGATATTATTAATTAAAAAGTTAAAAATAATAATTTACATATTTGTTAATAAAAAATAATTTATGAAGGAACTTTTTTCTAAAAAACATTAAACTTAATATTGTCTATTGTGATTATACGAATTACTGGATTATGAGTTATCATTATTCTATGTATTTATTTAACCAAATTAAGTTTATAAATGTAATTGGCCTTATTAAATAGAAGTCATGGATTTATTAATTTTTGCACCAAATTAAAATTACATTCGATGTATATACATACTTAATCAATATACTTTATGAAAAACATCTATATTTAAGTACTAAAAAGAACATACATTATTACAAACGGTAAAACTAAACACAATAGTTTTTCATCTCAATAACAAAGCCAAATCAAAACAAAGTACATGATATTATATTATTCATTGTAAGTTGATGAAAATAAATAACATGAGCATACCTTTTTATGACCGGAGTAGCCCAATAGGAATTTATTTGCAATTCGATATTGAGTATCAAAGGAAAAATTCTTGCACAAAAACCGTTGAGATTTGAAAATTGAAGCTCAGGTTGTATGATAGTTTTTATAATTTAATGCTAAATGAATTTAAGTCATATCAAAAACTTAACAACTGATACCATGGTAATTGTTGTTATTGGAAGGGTTACAATAGTTTTCAAAAAAATGAAACGGTTACAATATAGAAGTTTTTTTTTTTTAATTAAAAAAACAGATTATAGAGAATATTGCAATTCTATCATACAAATGCAAAGATATAATTCATTACACTACAGTATTATACTGTATATATAGAGAATTAAAATCAAAATCAAGGGTAAAAAATGAAATATATGGAAGATCAAGGAAATTGCTAAAGAAAACATACCGTACTCCCGTCATTCATGCGATCATCATGCTCTTTATTTGCGATGCGGTGTATATTGAATCAGAAAATTTTATCTATGTGTAATAAGGGTTTGGTTCGCATAAAAAAGATTAGTTATTGCTTTGCAAGTTGTTTTAATTGAGCCAATGCTTTAAGAGGTGGAACTGTAAATTATGACGAAATATCTTAAAAGGAATTTAGTATAGGAAAACCAGATATGTTCATTGCGCAGTGGGAAAACAGATTAAGTCATTATTTACTTTAACCGTTAGTACTCACACAACTTGACCACTATAGCATGCTACATATAAATATTCTTTCTTTATTTTTCGTCATTATTATACTGTAGCATGTTATATATTTATGCCCTAACTAATAAATATAGAATAATGCTAGAGGTATTAAATTTATAATACCAATACACGTTATAGTACACTAATCATATGCATATACAAACTTCCTAGAGAAAACTACACATCATGGCTTTTTTTTCAACAAGGTGTTAATAAATATAAATTTTAACTTCTATATCTCTTTTTAAATTTTGATCTCTTACTTTTACTATTTTGCCCGTTGTATGAGGAGCGTCCATATTTCCTTTCGCATAGATATCTGTGTAAAAATCCGAAATTCCTTTCGCATATATATTTGTGTAAAAATCCAAAATTTTCGAGAGTAATTTGGACATTTTACTAATTTTTCAGATATAATATTGGGAGGATTAATTTGTAAAAATTTGTGCAAAGGGACTAAATTATAATTTTTGGGAAACTAGATTGATAGAGATTTGAAATTTGGGAACTTATGTACAATTTTTGAAAAATTGCATAGCCCCATTCAAAACAGGCCACGTAGCCTATTCACTCATTTTTCTCTCTCTCTCTCTCTCTCTCTCTCGGATATCTCCCTTAGACACCGACGCCAGAAGCCGCAACTGCCATTCCGGCCACTGTCCAGCCAACCGACCGACCGACGAAACCTCTCCGTGTCGCACCGAAGCTCCGCTGCCTCTCACCAGCTGCTGCCGGTCATTGGTTCGCCGGAAAACTACTTAGATGCCGTTTCGGATTTTTGGCCACCAGTGACAATTCCGGCCGCTATTCGACCTCTAACTGGTCCTGTTGGATTCGTCTCATCGCAAGGATCATCAATGTATATATATCTCAATTCCATTTTGCTCGGATTGAAAGTTGCTATTTTTGGACATTTCGAGTTTATGGTTGTTGTTTGTGATCCGGCCGTTAGATTATATTTTTGACCTCGTTTTTGGAATGTATTCAGAAAATGAAGAAGTTTGATATATATATATATATATATATATATTGCCTATGTTTGGTGATTGGCACGGAAATCGATATCGGACAGTCGAGATTTGTATCGTTTTGCGTGCCACCAGCTCGGTGTGGGTCCGGATCTGAATTGGACAAGTTATATGTCTAACCCAGCTATTTTGGATACTAGGAATTCAGTGAAGAAGACCATTTGTGGAATTGAAGCTCCGTTGAGAAGTTGATTTTTCGCAAGAGGACGATTGAGGGCTTGGAATTGGTTTCCGACCCTCCAGGTGATCGTCAACGACACTTTGAGGATTCAATAGCATGGTATTGCTATTTGAGCGAGGTAGGGATTCAATTACCTCTATTTTTATATCGTTTTTGAATAAAACTTACTTTCTGCAACATATGAGAATAAATATGATTTCTAGACTATTTAAACATCTGTGATGAGAATTACTTGTATGAGATATGTACTGTATTACTCTGGGAATTTTCTGAGTGCAGGTTATTTTGGATACATTAAAAATAGGGTCGTTATGCTGCCCTTTTTTCTATAAAAACCTAGTATACTGATTTCATTGAAAAACCCGAGCATAATTATTTTCACACTTCAGTTCTGTATTGCACGTGTCATAGGATCATACATGAGTACCGTGTTAGCATCGTGGGTTTACAGTGTGATGCTGCATGCCCCACCGTCAGTGAGAGTCCGTAAACTCGCGCGGGGTTTTGTTACTTCTGATTACCTCCCCATTTGGTAGGCATAGGCAATTCGGTTGCTCTTCCAGGTTTAGTAGGCGACACATGGGTGTCCTCTCCAGATATGGGCTTAGGTGTCAGGCATGCTGTTGGCATACTTAGTGCCATCATCTTGGGTTTCCACAGATGAGAGAATAAGAGCTCATGGGTATAGGTTGATTTGTGTCATGTGTATATGAATTGAATGGTTTTGATTATACTGTTTTATATATATATATATATATATATATATGGATTTCCAGTTTGGATTATATATATATAGATCTTTTGGACTAAACTAACCATGCAGGAATTCTCTATCACTAAAATATTTTCGATCGAGGTAATTATTTTTCCTACTGAGCATTTTATGCTTACCCCCTTACTCAGGTGGTGTGCAATGCGATCTTGGTGATCAAGAGGAGTAAGAGGTCATCTGGATTGCAGTTCGTCTCTTGTTAGTGCTAAGAGTTTATTGTTGTAGTATTTGGGCTATTTAGGTTTTGTATTAGCATTGAACCAAGATTATTATTTTCTATTTTGTCTGCGAACTTATGTATGCTATTCTGGTATTTGACTTTTGTTGTGGATGATGGTGATGCTTGTATTTATATTTGACTTTATAATTTTTAATTATTATTCAGTCTATGTTTAATGGTGTATATCAACTGTGGGAGTGATTCATGGGATGAAATTCTAATTATTTTATTTAAATGGACCGTTTTATAAAATTAGAACTTTTGACACTTTTCAAATAAATCAAGCAATTTCCCATCTTTGTGAAATTCTCTTTCTGCTACTCATCCGAATTTTAGGTCGTGACAATCTGACCATTCACAAAATATATATTTTAATGAAAAATTTAAATGGAAGCGTGATGGTTCATATGATTCCATGGAGTCCTAATCCCAAGCAGTTTGAATCGATGATGCACTTTGCTTGGTCTATGTGGTGATGATGTGGCGCCACTTCTCTCGATAGATCTGCCATTGACGGAGATGTTGCTGTTCTTGGTAGTGCCCTAGGTGAAGATGATTTCCTACGGCAATACACTGATGAGATCTGTTAACGTCTGGCAGCGTGCAATCTCGATAGCTTGGTCCACCTCTGCATCTAGTTCGTATATATGGGTTTGGGTGAGAGAGGGAGGACGATGGTTTGGTTGAAGGGTTAAAATTGGAATAACAAGAATCTTAAAATGAAAAATGGATATTTCTGTTAATAAATTATAAAAAGAGTATCTACTAAAACAGGGACCCCAAAATGGGGCATTTCCGTTCAAATCCCAACTTCCTATGTCTATTTTGTTTTTGATTTTTTTTTTGTTTGTTTGTTATTTTTTTTTTAATTAAACTTAAAAAAGTTCAATATTTAAAGACTCAAAGCATCAACAATCAACGTCCTTCTTCATAAATACATCCGTTGTACATCTGTGTCCATCTTCATAAAGATTCCACTATGTCAAGATGGCTTGATGCTTGTCATCATGAACCAAATTATAATAAGTTAATACTAATATGCACCTACTGTACGAAGCGAGATCAGCCACATAAGAAAATTTTGCTAGATATGCCTTAAGATTTGGCTAGATTTTATTCTGGTAATTAATTGGATAATATTTAAGGTAATATTTTAATCTTATAAGGACGTATTTTCAATTTTCGCTCCACTAAAGTAAAGTGTATAATTTTTTTTTTGTTTTAAGATATAGTAGTAAATACATTGTTAGATTAATATTAAAAAAAGAAAAGAAGGATAAAATTCGATCTCCACACTTTATACTCCTCATTGAAGTTTTCCGGACGAGCTACCAGCTCGTGGAAGTTTTCCGGACGAGCTACCAACTCGTGGTAAGGAAAGTGTATAATTGAGCATATGTTTGACAATACCTGGCCCCACGATTTTCCATTTTTTCTGGGTTCCATACGGCATATACTTTTTTTTTTTTAAAAAATAAAAAAACAGCATACATATTTTTATCGTGGGGAACTCACATGAAGAACTATAAACAAAATATATATGTATATCTACATACATATTTGACACTATCCAAGCTACGAACGGGTAAATGTTATTACACTACCGAATTTAAGTACGCATAAAAATATAACAGCGTGAGTCTATTTTAGCAAAATAATTGACATCATTGTATGTTTATAGATTTGATTAGAATCTCTCAAAAGAAAATGGGGCCTTGTTGCATGGTTGCTAGTAAATATAGCTTAATAATAACCAAACTTTAGTAGATGCTTTGAGTTCACATCCCTTCCCAACAAAATAATAATAATAATAATAGCAGTCTGTGGATCCAATAATTTTCTTCTCCTCCTTATCGTTCCGCTAACCAACGTCATTAACCGTTCATTATTGTCGATTGTCACTTTTTTTTTCCCCACCCCATCGGTCGTTCGTTAACATCTTTTGCTCACAATTCCTACTATTGTTTTGTCACTGTTCTTATACAAAGACTTGTAACTATTTATTTATTTATTTTATTTTATTGGAATAAGTTGGTCAGTCGTACTTTACTAGTATGCTCACGATAGTTTCATAGTTGTAGGTCGTGGAACATGCATTCATGCAATGGTTAATTAAGAATCGGTTTGAGTGTCAATACCAATTTTACAGCAGCTTCAGTCAACACTTCAACTTCTGCACGAGTTTATTCGAAAATCACAAGGACACTATTATAAATACAATGGCGCACCATCGTTTTCACAATAACCTTTTTTTAAAAAAAAAAATATTTTTCTAATAAATTGTGGTCATTATTTGCTGCCTCTACCCACCAAATAGGTGGCGAAGGCTTTGGAAGTTCTCTATATGATGTACTCTATATATATGGCTTCAACCAAAATAGCACAAAGTGACTAAACAGCAGAATAATCAAAATTTATATCTAGCAACAACATTATCACCGACGATGACTGCACAGGCAACGACGTTGTTTCACCACCGCCACGTCAGCACGTCGTCTTGTTCACCTTTATGTCTAAAGGCCACACCATACCACCCCTCCACCTAGCACACCTCCTCCTTCTTCGCCGCCGTATCTTGTCACCTTCTTCACCACTCTGGCTAATCGACCCTTCATCGCTTAGTCTCTCGCCGACACCTTTGCCGCCATAATCGACCTACCTTTCACGAAAAAAGTAGCCGAAATCCCTGCTGGAGTAGAGAGAACGGATGAGCTCCTTTCCATGTCTCTGTTCAAGTCCTTCGCCAGCGTAACCGAGCTAATATAACTGGACTTCGATCAAGCCTTGAGGAATCTCGATTTACCGGTGAGCTTCCTGGTCTCCGAAGCGTTCTTTTGGTGGACCCTCGAGTCGGCTGCCAAGTTTGGCTTCCCTCGGCTTGTTTCGTTCAGTTTGTCCACTTACGCCATGACGGTGGGCGCAGTTATGGCTATAAATGGAGTACTAAAACAGGGTCTAAAAGTACCTTCAAGCTAGTACTTTTAGGTGAGATCAGTGGTGTTACATTTAGTGGTGAGAGCTTATATTTGGTATTAGAGTCGACCAAATCCATACCTATGTAGGCCTTGGACCACTACCACTTAAACACCTATGATTTTTCTAGAGCATACCTGATGTGGGACTTGAGCATTACAATTTTTCTCCGTTAAGGACCTAGTGTCCTCGCTAGGGGTCCATATTCAATAACCCACATATAATCCACATGGGTGAGGTCCACTTCCATCACGATTCTGCCTTATGGCAGTCTTCCAAGACCCACACAAGTATGGATTGAGTCGTCTCTGATACCAAATATAACATCACTGGGTCTCACCCAAAAGTACCTTCAAGCTAGCATTTTTGGGTGAGACCCAGTAGTGTTATATTTAATGTAGTAATCTATTCTTGGAATAAAAAAAAGAAAATAAATAAATAAATAACTGAAAGGATAAAAGATAAAAAGACCAAGATTTTAGTTTATTAAACAAGGACAATTAAGTGATTTAAAGGATTAGGAAATCTTATATGTATAATTTTTCAGAGTCTCTGACAGAAGAAAAAAAAAAGTAACGCTTTACAGAGGGAGAGGAGAGCGGCTGAAAGCTTGGGAGGAGGAGAAGGATTACAAAAGATTGATTGTCAATTTTCTAAGGTAAAGAACTCTTCCTTATCAATTATCAATTGGTTATTTGGGATTCTTAGGGTTAATCCATCATCTAGGGTTTAGAATTTTTTTTAAGCATCTTTTTGTTTTAGCCATGATTTTAGGGTTCATTTATATTATGGTTGATTACTCTTGCTGTAAGGTTTAAAACAAGACTAAAATTACATATTTTGGATGTTTAGATTAAAAGTTATAAATTTTTGATTTTTGGTCTAGAACGGTAAAATACAATAGTGACTCTGACTAGTTTTTCTGATGGTTCTAGTAGTATAATAGGGTCATATTTGATATGGTTAGAAAGCTTATTAAATAAGCTTTCCAACAGTATATAATTTGTCAAAAATGAATTTATAACTAGAAAGATATAGCCTTTTAAAATAAGCACTATAAATCTGGAAATTTTTTGTAACTTTTAGCAATTAGAGTAAAATATGGCAATGGTTTTCTTGGCTTTATGAGGCCTCTCTATAGACCCTATAACTATGTTCTTGGCATTTTTAGGACTCCAATCACTTGTAGATATTTTCTCCCAAATTTTACAATTTTTAGAATTAATTTGAAATTGTTATGAGTTTTTGATATCAAGATTATACAAGATAATGTAGAAAATATATCAAGTATACATGGGCAGCGGGTTAGATATTGTATTATACATGATTTAAGGTACCTATTAAGTGTTTAATGATCATGTATGATTCTTGTTATAATTATAGGTTCTTATAGTAACTAGCAATTTCTGGTTGGATTGGTTAGACTAGCGAATAGGTAAGTAATCTTTCATCTTTGCTAGTGACTTTTATTTTACTTAATTAATGTCTCTTTTGTTTTTTTTTTTTTTAAAGAAAATTATGTTTGTAAATCTTAAACTTATTTTTAAGCAATTTGTTAATACATAAAAATTAGTTTGATAAGAGATAACTATCTTTTAAATAAAATATGAATCAAGCTTATGTTTGTTACTACTGTTAAATGATTTAAAAGTTGTTACTTTATTGATAAATATGAAAAGTATTTGTTAATTGTTTTATAATTGAATGTATTGAAATGCTCTTAAATGATTATGCATGTGAACCCAATTCACATGGGTTATATATGGACAATATTTACGCAAGGTTAAATATAGTAGATTCGTGATTCGTACCCGGCTACAGAGGTTATCTGTAGTAGATTTGGATTCGCCTACAGAGGTTATTTATGGCAGATTCGGACCTAGTCACAGGAAATAAATATGACTATAGTTGTCAAAATTGTAAGGTAGAATTTGAAAATGATATCGATTATTGAACAAGTTTGATACAATGAATTTTGAAACCTTCTACTCTGTTAAATTGTTTTTTAGTTAGTTTCATTTTCTCTTTTTAAAAGTATTAATTTCGAAGTTAGAGTTATTTTGTAAAGTACTTACTAAATATTACTAAATATTTCAAATTATATATACTCGATCTAATTAGTAGAGGTTATTGGTTACTTACTAGGTTGTCGAGCTCATCTTTTTTATTTTTATTTATTTTTATTTATTTTTATTTTTTTTTTCAGATTCAGAGAATAGTTAATAAGTAGAACTTCTATTTGAAAAAGAGAGATCGTTTGAGGACTCAAATTTTACTATTTAGAATTATTGAATTATTTGGTTTATATTTTGAAACATTATTAATTATTTGAGGTATACTAAATTATTGTTATAGTTTTAGTTTCTTTATTATTATGGATTTAATAAATTGTTATTGATGATTTAGATTGTTTAGTATTTTATTATGATAAGATATTTTAGGTGATAACGAATATGTTTGAATTTTTAATAACGATTAAATTCGAACTTTATCTTTATGGCTATCTTTATGGCCATACAGTAGTTGTCATGTTCTTTGTCATGGACCTGACACCGTTACAGTTCCTGGCTTTCCTTGGAATAAAGCCAACGAAGATGAGTTTGACGGGATGTTTCCAAATCAAGAAGCCGATCCTATTGCTGTTGAGTTTGTGGGGGCAATAAGCAAAAGCTTTGGTATTATTGCCAGCAGCTTCTATGAGCTCGAGCCAGTGTTTATCGACCACTAGAACCGAGAGATCGGGCCGAAGTCATGGCCAGTTGGGCCACTTAGCCTGGTCCAGCCTCCAAATTCAAATGCTCAACAACATAACCCGGAAAGCTTCAGGGACGATTTTCATCAATGGCTAGAAGAAAAGCTAGAGAAGCGATCGGGTTCAGTGCTTTATGTGGCATTCGGGACGCAAGCGAAGCTTTCATCTCAACAAATCAGAGAAATCGCAAAAGGGTTGGAAGACTCAAATGTGAATTTCCTGTGGGTTATACGAAATCCAAAAGATGAGAGTGCAGAAGAGTGTTTCCCAGATGGGTTCGAAAATAGAGTGAAAAACAGGGGAATAGTGGTCAGAGACTGGGTTGACCAAACGAAGATGTCAGTGATTCGAATTCTATTTACCTTTTCTCCGAGAAAACTTCGCGGGACAATATATTGACATTTTTGTAATTGAGAGAAATTTTGAGATCTGTTTTATTGAGCCGTTTTATCCGTATAATTTTCGTCCATACACATGTATTTTAGAGTTTTGAAATTATATATATTTCGACTTAATTGTGTAAAATATTATTTTCTGTATCTTATTTTTCGACTCAATGAAATTTCCTCATCTGTCAGTGATTTTTCCCGATTAGAATTTTCTATTTAAATATGTGTGTTCTTGTTTTTCATTCTTTTTTTTCATTCTTTTGTCGATTATCGTTTGGTAATTCTTAACGGAAGATATTAAACCACGAAAGCATACAAGGGTTTCTGAGTCACTGCGGATGGAACTCGGTGCTGGATAGTATCAGCGCTGGGGTGCCGATTCTGGCGTGGCCCATGCTCTGAAGGCCAAAATGGTGGTGGAAGAGCTCAAGGTGGGGCTCAGAGTTGAGACATGTGATGGTTCAGTGACCGGGTTTGTAAAGAGTGAAGCGTTGAAGAAAACGGTGGAGTTAATGGAGGGTGAGATGGGGAAGGAGGTGAGGAAGAAGGCGAGGAAAGTTGCAGACACGGCCAAGAGAGCCATAGAGGAAGCTCGCTAGTCGTGGCAAGCTCTAGAGTTGCCCATTGACGAGGCAGCAAATTCAGACTTATTGAGAAGGGAGAATTAATCCGTGTGAGTTGATGCTTGAAAAGTATGGTATATGTAGAGCTTTGCTTTGTAACATTTACCTATCTATTTATCTTTATTGTATTTAAAGATGCCAGATAGCCGATAGGTAATGAATGGTAAAACAAGCATGTACTCAAAATGCTTAGAAAAGAGAAAGAAAAGAGAAAGAAAGAAAAAAACAGAAAACATATCTACGTGGTTTAAGTACTTTATTTCTGGCCTTTTATTTATATATATATATATATATATATAGGTTGTCAATCTATTTTTTTTTTATTTATGCAGAGGTATTAATTTGATCAATAAAAATTTAACATATATATTTTTTTATTAGCATACATATTTTTTTTATTGTAAAAAATAAAAAACAGAAAAAACATTAATGATGCACGTCTTTTCATCGGCTAAACAAAAATACCTACCAATTAGGAAAAAAAAATTACCTATTTGATTGACGATACGTACTAATTTAGAACGCACGTAATTGGTTTAGTGAATGAAAAAAAAAATCTTCTGTACAAGGCATGTGGCTTCGTATTAGATATCAAGCCATTTGAAAAAAAAAAGAAGATACAAGTATGCCTTCATTTACAGAGGATGAAAGAGAGAATGATGAGAAAGGGATCATTCTTTCTTTCTTTTATTTTTTTATTTTTTAAAGAAGGGGAGAAGGGGATCATTCTTGCAACTAAAATGATAATTATTTGTTTTCTGCTTTAACAAATAGGGATATAATAATTTTGATGAAAAAATCAGAATTTCATCAAATACTATGCAGGCAAGTAATTATGATATTCTATAGTTCAAATCGTGTAGTTGTAGTAATACAAATTCACAAAACAACCCACAGTTATCATAACGTCAATCACACTCAATATAAATAAATAGACAAAAGATGCATATATTCAAAGCATAAAAAGAATGTAAGATAATTAGGGCCTAGAAAGAGAGTTACTCATGTCTTCACGGAAAGAAAAGGAAGCTCAATTGCCAAAATGAATTGGTCGATGGCTAGATGCCGTCATTCAACTCCACTTTCAACTCTCGATCATCTTCTCTTCTTCTTACTAGTACTCTTAGAATTGCTTTTTCATTCTATGACGATTACATTTTTTTTTTCTAAAAACAGGTAAAAATTTATCTCTAAAAGACAGGGATCTTATACCTGATATTGTTCCCATTGGCATGGTATGAATAGAATCGGATAAAAAATTTATTTTTCACAAGGAAAAGCGCGTTGCTTCTCAGCCTTCTTTCTTATAGAGATTTAAGTATCAAAATAAGCGGAGAAATATTTGGCTTCAACTCAACTGAAAATTGAGAAGATGGATCAAGAGTCTATCGGCACTTGGAAAGCGAGCTACGTGCACAGGAAAAAAAAAGTGCAATTCCGGAAGACACATAGACTTGGAGGAAGAAAATGTACAAACACTTGGCATAACGTGTCATTTTGTGAAGGAATAGAGTTTGTAAAATGGACTATTATAGACCCATAGATTAAAATAATGATAAATGGTTGAGATCAAAATATGGTTGAATTAAGTACAAAAATCTAAAACCTCATCCTCCATTCTTTTATTTATATATATATATATATTTATAGGGCATTGATCTAGATATTTCTTTTTTTTACCTATGCATAAATATTAATTTGACTAATGAAAATTTAACATGAATTTTTTTTTATTGTAAA
>JXTB01000740.1:0-19052 GCA_002914805.1 Parasponia andersonii | reverse complement strand
TTGACTGTCTTTCCGGTTATTATTTTTCTTAAATAAAAATTTGGGGTCATTTTGCTTTAATAACTATGGTTGTACGTATAACGTACTAAGTTATTCTTTCTGTTTAATCTTAAAACCATTTTCCTAATATTTTATAGAAAAATATGTGCATAGTTAATTATGAAACTTATGTGCCCCTAAATGAATATTTTAACGAACTCCATAAGGATTTAAGGGCACTTTAGTAATGTAAAACGAGAACGGAGGTAATCAAGTTTTTCTTTTTTCTTTTTTTTTTTTGTTTTAAAAATAATCAAAATACACATATATGAGTCTGTAATTACAATGCATAGTAGGGAACAAAATTAAATTTAAAGTTGGACATTAGCACCTATTCTTATATAATTACCCTTTTTTACGGTTTAATATGATTATGGTCCCTTGTTGTTTATTTAATTGATTTTTTAAATTAAAATCTAACAATTTTGAGTCTTTGACTATTGGTACTCTTTTTATCTCACCGTAGAAGAAACAAAAATACTAAATAGTAAATTGAGAATCACAATTAGAATAGGAAAACTAACAAATTTGAAGCCCAAAAAAAAATCACTTCTCTTAATTAGAAAAATAAGAATGTAATGAAAGAGGTTTAACTAGTAAAAGCTCAGCCCCAATAATTCCAAACGTGTTTAACTAAACAATACTACAAGTTAATCAATTAAATGAACATATAGTTAATCAAATATCAGTTTTAGCATATTTTAGTTTGGAATGAAAACAAGAATGAGAAAGAAAATATGGGAATCGAACTATGGAATTAGATTGAATGAAAAGTCCAAATCATCATGTCATAAACACGTTATCTACTATTTATCACGATCCAAAACCCGGGCCAGTGGCAGAAAGGGAATTTCACAAAGGTGGGAAATTCCTTGATTTATTTGAAAAGTAACAAAAGTTCTAGTTTTTATAAAAACGATCCATTTAATTAAAATAATCGGAATTCCATTCTGTGAATCACTCCCACAGTTTGTATACACAATTAAATATGGACTGAATAATTATTTAAAAATACAAAATCAAATATAAAACCAAGCATCATCATCATCCACCAAAAAGTCAAACACCAGAATGATATACATAAGTTTACAGACAAAATGGAAAGTAGTAATCTTAGTTCAATTCTAATACAAAACCCAAATAGTCCAAAGACTACGACAATAAGCTCCTAGCATTACCAAGAGACAAACTGCAGTCCAGATGACCTCTTATTCCCCTTGATCACCAAGATCGCACTGGACACCACCTGAGGAGGAAGGTAAGGGGGTGAGCATAAAATACCTAGTAGGAAAAATAAGTACCTCGATCGAAAATAATTTAGTGATGGGGAATTCATGCATGGTTAGTTTAGTCCAAAATATACATATATATATATATATATGTATAATCTAAACTGGAAATCCATATATATAAAATAGTGTAATCAAAACCATCAATCTATATGCACATGACACAAATGAACCCATGCCTATGAGCTCTCATCCTCTCATTTGTGGAAATCCAGGATGATGGTACTAAGTATGCTTAACAGCTTGCCTGACACCTAAGCCTATACTCAGAGGGGACACCCGTGTGTCGCCTACCAAACCTGAAGGGGCAACCGAATTGCCTACGCCTGTCAAATGGGGAGGTAATCAGAATAACAAACCCTGCGCGAGTTTATGGACTTTCACCGACGGTGGGGCATGTAGCGCCACATTGTAGATCCACGATGCTAACATGGTGCTCATATATGATCTTATGCCACGTGCAATACAGAACTGAAGTGTGAAAATAATCGTGCTCTGATTTTTCAGTAAAATCAGCATACTAGATTTTTATAGAAAAACAGGCAGCATAACGGCCCTATTTTTAATATACCCAAAATAACCTGCACTCAAAAAATTCTCAGAGCAATACAGTATATATCTCATACAACCAATTCCCATCAGAGATATTTGAGCAACCAAAAATCACATTTGTTCTCATATATTGCAGAGAATAAGTTTTATTTAAAAAAACGATATAAAATAGAGGTAATTGAGTCCCTACCTTGCTCGAATAGCAATACCACGCTATCGAATCCTCAAGATGTCGTTGACGATCGCCCGGAGGATCAGGAACCAATTCTAAGCCCTCAATCATCCTCTTGCGAAAAACCAACTTCTCACCGGAGCTTCAACTCCACAAACGGACCTCTTCGCTGAATTCCTAGCAACCAAAATAGCTAGGCTAGACATATAACTTGTCCAATTCTAATCCGGGCCTACACTGGATATGTGGCACACAAAACGAGGCAAAATCTCGACCGTCTGATCTCGATTTTTGTGCCAATCACCAAACAACACAATATATATATATATATCAAACTTCTCCATTTTCTGAGTATATTCCAAAAATGCGGTCAAAAATACAATCCAATGGCCGGATCGAAAACTACAACCATAAACTCGAAATGCTCAAAAATGGCAACTTTCAATCCGGACAAAATAGGGTTGAGATATATATACCTTGATGATCCTTGAGACGAGACGAATCCAACGGGACCGGTTGGAGGTCGAATGGACGCCGGAATCTTCACCGGTGACAAAAAGTCCGAAACAACCCTTTTTCTTCTCCGGCGACGGCGAGCGGCTCCGGCGCCCTGCAGCTAGCCAATGCTGGTTCGTGGCAGCCTAGGGGAGCTCTGTCGGTGGTTTGCTCGGCCGGATGGTGCTTGGGCGGCGGTGTAGCTTCCTTTGGCTGAGAGAGTGAGAGAGAAAAAGGGAGAGAGAGAACGGCTTGAGGGGAGGGATGAGAGGGAGAGAGAGGAAGATATATATATATATATAATTTATTTATTTTTATTATTTTTTTTAAAAAAATTTGGGTCAAATGACCATTATGCTCTTGTAAAAACTGGGTTTTTACATTCTCCCCTCCTTATCGGAATTTCGTCCCGAAATTCAAAATACAAATCAAGGTTTTCATCACAATACAACTTCTAACTGAAAGTTAAGCAAATGAGGGTACTTCTCGTACATCTCTGTCTGGAGTTCTCAAGTAGCCTCGTCTTCTTTGTGATATTCCCAAAGTACCTTGACAAGTGGTATCTCTCTGTTGTGAAGCACCTTCAACTCTCTAGCCAACAAACGAACTGGCTGCTCTTCATAGGACACATCTTCTTGGATCAGTACATGCACGTACTGAACAATATGAGATGGGTCCGGCGTATACTTCTTCAATATTGACACATGAAACATATTATGCATGTGACCTAGCTGTGCAGATAGATTCACGCGATACGCCATTGGTCCAATTTCGTCAGTGATTTCAAAGGGACTAATATACCTTGGAGCAAGCTTACCTTTAACTCCAAATCTTGTAACACCTCGCCTTGGAGTCACTTTCAAGAATACAGAATCACCAGTATCGAACTCTACTTCACGCCTCTTCGGGTCAGCATAACTCTTCTGGCAACTCTGAATCTCTTTGAGTCTCTCTTGGATACCCTTGATCTTCTTAGTAGTCTCTTCAATCAACTCAGGTCCAAGAGTAACACGCTCTTCAGACTCTGCCCAACACAAAGGCGATCTACACGGCCTTTCATACAACACTTCATATAGAGCCACACCCACACTGGTCTGGTAACTATAATTATAAGTAAATTCTACCAAAGGAAGATGATCATCCCAGTTCCCATCAAAGTCCAGTATACAATTACGTAGCATGTCCTCAAGAATCTGAATGGTCCTTTCAGACTGACCGTCTGTCTCAGGATGGTGAGCTGTACTGATATCCAACTGCGTACCAAACGCTTTCTGCAAGGCTCTCCAAAACTTAGAAGTGAACCTTGGATCTCTGTCAGATACTATGCTTGAAGGCACATCATGCAAACATATGATGTTCTCTACATACAGTCTACTGAGCTTAGTAAGTGAGTAGTCCATCTGGATCGGTATAAAGTGAGCACTCTTCGTCAACCGATCGACTATCATCCAAATTGCGTCATTCTTCCTCAAGGTCTTTGGCAAACTAGTCACTAAGTCCATCGTGATCTTATCCTACTTCCGTTCCGGAATTGGCAACGACTTAAGTAATCCAGCTGGCCTCTGGTATTCAGCCTTGACTCGCTGACAAGTCAAACACTTAGCCACAAAAGTAGCCACATCCCTCTTCATACCTTTCCACCAATATTGCCACTTCAAGTCCCGGTACATCTTGGTACTACTCGGATGTACTGCAAACCTTGATTTGTGAGCCTCAGTTAGAATGGTTCCTCGAAAATTAGGGTCATCAGCTACAGCCAACTTCCCACTGAAAAGCAAAAACCCTTATCTGTTAGTGCTTTAACCATCTAACTGTTCACCATTCTGAAGCCGGTTCCAAATTGTCTTCAACTCCCTGTCTTACCACTGACTTTGCTGGACAGTCTGGAGAAGTAATGGTGAAATCACAATGTTGCTTAGGCAAGCAACCCCTTCATTCTCGAAGTACTGCAAGTTGTAATCACCAATCACAACTGAGTTCCTCTAATCTTGAACACTAGTGCAGCTAGTACACCACGAGACTTTCTACTCAGTGCATCGACTACAACGTTGGCCTTACCCGGATGATACTGTAGGTCAAAGTCATAATCCTCTATATACTCAACCCATCTTCACTGTCTCAAGTTCAAATCTTCTGGGTAAAGAGATACTTCAAACTCTTATGATCGGAGAATATGTCGAACTTTACACTATACAAGTAACATCGCCAAATCTTCAAAGCAAAGATCACTGCTGCAAGCTTCAGATTATGGGTGGGATAGTTCCTCTCATGTGGCTTCACCTGACGAGAAACATAAGCCACAACTCGACCATTCTGCATCAAGACACATCCCAAACCCGTCTTTGAAGCATCGGTATATACCACATAAGGCTCGTTATTGTCAGGAATAGTAAGAATAGGTGCAGTGGTTAAACTCTGCTTCAACCTGATAAAAGTTTCTTCACTTTTGTCATCCCAAACAAACTTGACATCCTTCCTGGTCAACTTCATCAGAGGCAAAGCAATTCTCGAGAAATCTTGCATAAACGATGGTAGTAGCCTACTAATCCAAGGAAACTACGTACTTCCATCATATTTCTCGATCTTTCCCATTCCAGAACAGCTTTAATCTTAGCGGGATCGACTGAAATACCTCCGTGAGAAATTATATGGCCCAAGAACTTCACTTCTGACATCCAAAAGTCACACTTCGATTTCTTAGCGTACAACCGATGTTCTCTCAAGGTCTTGAGTACTATCCCTAGATGTTCGACATGCTCTTCTCGAGTCTTAAAATAAACCAGGATATCATCGATGAGCACAACCACAAAATGATCCAAAAAGGGCCTAAATTTCCGATTCCTAAGATCCATAAAAGCTGCGGGAGCATTCGTCAAACCAAACGGCATCACCAGAAACTCAAAATGACCATATCGAGTTCTGAATGTTGTCTTAGGTATATCACCTTCCCTTATCTTCAACTGATGATAACTAGATCTCAAATCGATCTTGGAGAAGAATCTTGAATCACCGAGTTGATTAAACAACTCATCTATCCTTGGCAAAGAATACTTGTTCTTCACTGTCAACTGGTTCAACTTCCGATAATCCACACAAAGTCTCAACGAACCATCAGCTTACTTTGCAAACAAAACAGGAGTACCCCAAGGAGAAGTGCTACTGCAAATAAAGCCCTTGGAAAGCAAATCTTCCAAATTTTCTCTTAATTCTTCCATCTCAGTAGGCACCATACGATAGGCTAGAATAGAAACTGGCTGAGCTCCAGGAACTAGTTCAATACAGAACTCGATCTCCCTATCTGGTGGTAACCCCGGTAAGTCTTCAGGAAACACCTCTGAAAACTCACACACTACGGAATCTATAGGTCTTGATCGTCTGTCCTTACCTCACCATCCATGGCAAACAAGTTCCCGTAATACTCAAGTTTCTTCCTTCCACTCATGCACACTTTCAGAACAGGATTAGGTTTCAACAGACTCATCCCAGCCTGATAGACAATAGGATATCCATCACTAGGAAAAAGAGTCACCCGCTTCTTATTACAGTCTACAACAGCTCGATACTTCGACAACCAATCCATACCGAGTATTACATCGTACTATCCCATCGGCAACACAATCAAATCAGCAAGAAGCTTTCTATCACCAATCACAGCCCGACAAGACTTATACACACTAGACACATCAGCTGCTCCTCCCAAAGGTGTACCCAACGTCAATACATAATCCAAATCAGAAAATTCTAACCCCAACAGTTGAGCAAACAATAAGGATATGAATGAATAGGATGCACCAGTATCAAACAAAACATGTGCCCAAGAGTATGAAAGAAGGATCATACCGTCAACAATACCTCGGCCGGTGCGATCTTGAGTGTCGTCTGCCCCAGTAAAAGCATAGGCTTGGCCAGTCACTTTTCCTTTCTCTTTGTTGCCTCTTCCCTGGCCAGGATGGCTACTGCTGGATCCTGAATCACTACTGCCAAAACCACGCCTACCTTGACTCCCTGAAGCCTGAGGAGTCTGAAAGTTCTGAGTAAAACCCTGAGGGCGGTATTGATGCTGATAAGGTTGAGGGGAAGTAAAAGCTTGCGAAGCACCTTGTGACTGTTACGGTCTTGCTTGAGTGTTCTGATAAGAAACATAATCAGACTGGCTCCTCTACGGTTGAGAAAGAGGTGATTTCTGTAGACGAGTAGGACATTCTTTCTTCCGGTAATCCTGCTAGCCACAAACAAAATATCCTCCATAAGGACTACCTCTGCCACCCTCTGAAGAGCCACTACTGTTCGAGCTCCCATTGTTCGGAGTACCCTGGACTGACCACTGCCTCTGGTTTCTTCTGGTGGCTTTCCTGTCTTTTCCTCTCTACTGGCTCCTCCCGGAATAAAATCCTGCTTTGATGGCCTCTGCTTGCTGGGCAGCTACTGCAATCTCCAGAAGAGTATGGAAAGTCTAAGTACCAATCGTATTGAAAATGTTCCGATTCAGACGACTCCTGAACTTGGCAACTCGGTACTTCTCACTCGTACCCAGTTCAAGAGCAAAACTTGCCAACTCAGTGAACTCTATCAGATACTCATTCACTGTTCTGTTACCTTGGGTCAATGTCTCAAATCGGTTCACAACTTCATCCTGTTGATCCTCATTGGTATACTGGGCCTTGAAAATCCGTTCAAAGTCTTCCCAAGTCAAGGCCACTACATCTTGCATCCATTCCACTGATTCTCACCAACGAATGGTACTCCCCGTCAAATGGGTAACAGCAAACACAACCCAAAACTCAACCGGAGTACCAAGGGTTTGAAAGTGCCTTTCAATCTCATACAACCAAGCAATTATCGTGAGAACTTCTGGTCAACCATCAAACTGCCCTGGCTGGAGATGCATAAACCGTTGGAGAGGATCAGCCTGATCTAACTGACGTTCCCTCGGAGCTAGAGGCTGATAGTCTAGATTACTCATCTGAACGAATGCTACTGTATTGCCTCGATTAGATGAGTAAAATCTAGACGAGGAGGTTTGGCACCCGGCTGGTGCCTCGGAACTCTTCTAAGAAGCATCCTTACAAGTTTGAAACAATATATCAAAATGTTAATACGAAATGATGCATGCTTGTCATAAAAATAACTTCAATCTAGTTTAATGGTGATACGTCTGAGCTGTTAAACTTAAAGCTCTGATACCAAAAATTTCTGTCATGACCTAAAACCCGAGCCAGTGGTAGAAAAAGAATCTCACAAAGGTAGGAAATTCCTTGATTTATTTGAAAAGTATCAAAAGTTCTAGTTTTTATAAAAAACGGTCCATTTAATTAAAATAATCGGAATTCCATCCCGTGAACCACTCCCACAGTTTGTATATACCATTAAGCATAGACTGAATAATTATTTGAAAACACAAAATCAAATATAAAGCCAAGCATCATCATCATCCACTATAAAGTCAAACATCAGAATGACATACATAAGTTCGCAGACAAAATGGAAAGCAGTAATCTTAGTTCAATGCTAATACAAAACCCAAATAGTCCAAAGACTACGACAACAAACTCCTAGCATTACCAAGAGACAAACTGCAGTCCAGATGACCTCTTATTCCCCTTGATCACCAAGATCGCACTGGACACCACCTGAGGAGGAAGGTAAGGGGGTGAGCATAAAATACCTAGTAGGAAAAATAAGTACCTCGATCGAAAATAATTTAGTGATGGGGAATTCATGCATGGTTAGTTTAGTCCAAAATATACATATATATATATATATATATATGATCCAAACCGGAAATCCATATATATAAAATAGTGTAATCAAAACCATCAATCCATATGCACATGACACAAATCAACCCATACCCATGAGCTCTCATCCTCTCATCTATGGAAACCCAGGATGATGGCACTAAGTATGCCTAACAGCCTGCCTGATACGTAAGCCCATACCCGGAGGGAACACTCATGTGTCGCTTACCAAACCTGGAGGGGTAACCGAATTACCTACGCCTGCCAAATGGGGAGGTAATCAGAAGAACAAATCCCGTGCGAGTTTATGGACTTTCACCGATGGTGGGGCACGCAGTGCCATACTGTAGATCCACGATGCTAACACGGTGCTCATGTATGATCCTATGACACGTGCAATATAGAACTGAAGTGTGAAAATAATCGTGCTCTGGTTTTTCGGTAAAATCAGCATACTAGGTTTTTATAGAAAAACAAGCAGCATAACGTCCCTATTTTTAATATACCCAAAATAACCTGCACTCAGAAAATTCTCAGAGCAATACAGTATATATCTCATACAACCAATTCCCATAACAGATATTCAAGAAACTAAAAATCATATTTGTTCTCATATATTGTAGAAAATAAGTTTTATTTAAAAAAACGATATAAAATAGAGGTAATTAAGTCCCTACCTCGCTCAAATAGCAATACCACACTGTCGAATCCTCAAGGTGTCGTTGACGATCACCTAGAGGATCGAGAACCAATTTCAAGCCCTCGATCATCCTCTTGCGAAAAACCAACTTCTCCGGAGTTTTAATTCCACAAACAGACCTCTTCGCTGAATTCCTAGTACCTAAAATAGCTAAGTTAGACATAAAACTTGTCCAATTCTGGTCCAGGCCCACACCGGACCGGTGGCACGTAAAACGAGACAAAATCTCGACCGTCTGATCTCAATTTTCGTGTCATATATATATATCATACTTCTCCATTTTCCGAGTACATTCCAAAAATGCGGTCAAAAATACAATCCAACGGCCGGATCGAAAACTACAACCATAAACTCGAAATATCCAAAAATGGCAACTTTCAATTTGGACAAAATGGGGTTGAGATATATATATACCTTGATGATCCTTAAGACGGGACGAATCCAACGGGACCGGTTGGACATCGAAAGGACGCCGGAATCTTCGCCGATGATGAAAAGTCCGAAACGATCCTTTTTCTTCTCTGGCGACGGCGAGCGGCTCCAGCGCCCTGCAGCTGGCCGGTGCTGGTTCGTGGCGGCTTGGGGGAGCTCCGCCAGTGGTCTGCTCGGCCGGACGGTGCTTGGACGGTGGTGCGGCTTCCTTTGGCCAAGAGAGTGGGAGAGACGAGGGAGAGAGAGAATGGCTTGGGGGGGAGGGGACGAGAGAGAAAGAGAGGAAGATATATATATATATATATATATATATTTAATTAATTAATTTTTTTAAAAAATTTGGTCAAATGACCATTATACCTTTGTAAAAACTGGATTTTTACATTATTTATAGTAATAAGTTACTTTATATATTAAGATCATCATAAATTGCCTTAGATTGTTTTGTTACATTCCTAATCTTTTCTTAGCCATTCATTCAAAATCCAAATGTTCAAAATAGAGTACCCATCAGTAGGTAAATAATGCAATACAAATTAAAGAAGCCCCAATATAATAATAATAAATAAATATAAAGATATATATAAATTATTAGAGAGTAATAATAATAATAATAATAATAAATGAGCATAAAAATGTGTGTCAATTGTCACGTAGTTAGGTTATATATATATATATGCATGTATTTTAGCTTAATTGGTCTAATACTTTAAGGTTGTGTACGTGAGTTTAGATGGTCAGTGATTCAAATCTTGGTAATACATATGATATATATTTTTTAATTTTATAATAAGTGGTGGTCATTAATTAAATCTTATTTTAAAAATAAAATATGCACGTATTTATGAATGTATTTCTTTATTTAAAGGTTTG
Source organism: Parasponia andersonii (assembly GCA_002914805.1). Classification (NCBI taxonomy): domain Eukaryota; kingdom Viridiplantae; phylum Streptophyta; class Magnoliopsida; order Rosales; family Cannabaceae; genus Trema; species Trema andersonii. The sequence goes on along the minus strand of JXTB01000740.1, from coordinate 8,762 downwards.
TTTGTTTTGTTTTATTTTTTTATTCAAAATTTTTGTTCAATCTTTATAAAGAATATCTTTATATGTATGTCAAATTATACTTTTAATTTACGCTATTTCCTAAAATAACTACTAATAGCAAAATTGAATAAGTGACATTTTTTTTTTGGAAAGGAATAAGTGACATTTTAAAATATCACTGAATGAAAAGTTTAGTTGTATTTGTAAACTAATACCAAATAAAATATATTAGTGATATTTGAAAAATGATATTGAAGATAAATTTTAATAGCATTTGCTTCAGTATCACTAATCTAAAATATCAATGACATTTGAAAAATGCTAGCTTAATTTAGTGACATTTTTAAGCAAATACACCACTAAAATATTATTGGTATGATTTTTTTTTAAATGTAGATGTCACTAAATGAACTATCGCTAATACATATTTTTCCTGTAGTGAATACAGGTTTTTGGATGAAAATCGAATGAATCATGAACCGTACTCAAACATGCACTATTGTAAAGTATCCACTTTGACGGGCAAATGGGGCAAATTTAAATGTGCTTATAATATAGATTGTGCATGAATCTTGAACCAAATTACTAGTAGTTATATGCACCTATTGTATAATTAGGTAAAGTGAGCCACTGAAAAATAAGAACTTTCTAACAAATGAATACTAAATCAAAATCGAATAAACAGAAACGAAATAACTTCCAGAGACCCCCAAAAAAAAAAATCAAACTAAGTTTGGTTTAAAACTTAGGTACTTGATTAAAAGATGCCTTTACCGATGAACACCCCTCTTATTGATAGTAACCTAATTTACGACGCTATGATTGGGTAACTTATGTTGTAACACGACCAGGTTTAACTTCGAAAATTTAGTTTCGTTAGTGCATATTAGCAGAGTCATGCTTAAAATAGGTTTGTGGATCCAATAATTATTTTCTTCTTTCTCCTTAGTCAACTCCGATGCAATGTAGTTGACAGCTCGAAAAAAAAATAAAAAAACTCTTATATAGCATAGTCGTTGCTCAGAATTTCTTTTTGTTTTGCCGACTTTTCCTACACTAAGCAGTAAGCACAATATGTTTACTAATTAATTAATAAAATATAATTATAATTAATAATTAGAGTAGAGGATACTGTATTACACGCTATTTCTATACGCCAAGCACACACGATATTGTGAGACATTTATTTCTGAAGATCGTGGAACACGGGTTTATTAATTACTCAGTCGCATTAGTTAGAACAGTTCCTTTCATATAATTTGTATATCTTCAATGATCGGTACAAGTATAATGACGCGCCATCTTTTGTACATTATACTATATAGTTTTCTAATAGCTGTATATATATATATATATATATATATTATTTTTCCATATAATAACAATCTATAATAGGCTTGAACGAAAAGAAAAAGAAGAGAGATTAAACCAAAGAATTAGGCTATCAGGAAGATTTGAGGATAATGAGCTCAACCTCTAAAAACGACAACGTTTCACAGCCGCCACGTCAGCATGTCGTTTTCTTTCCCTTCATGTCTAAGGGCCACACCATGCCACTCCTCCAGCTAGCCCGGCTCCTCCTCCACCGGCGCTGCCATATATCCGTCACCTTCCTCACCACTCCGGCTAACCGACCTTTCGTCGCTCAGTTTCTGTCCCACACCGACGCCTCCATCGCGGAGCTACCATTCCCGGAAAACGTCGCCGGAATCCCTGCCGGCGTCGAGAGTACGGATACCCTCCCTTCCATGTCTCAGTTCTTCTGCTTCATCTACTCAACCGAGCTCATGAAACCGGACTTCGAACGAGCCCTGAAGAATCTCGATCCACCGGCGAGCTTCCTGGTATCCGATGGGTTCCTCTGGTGGACCCTCGAGTCGGCCTCCAAGTTGGGCCTCCCACGGCTGGTTTCGTACGGTTCGTCCAATTACTTCATGGCCGTGCGCACTGCTCTAACTCTCAGTGGAGCACTACTTCGCCATGAGCCCGAGAGGGAGATCATAACAGTACCAAGGTTTCCCTGGATTAAGTTCAACCGAAACGAGTTTGAGTACCCGGTGCTTCAAAATCCTCGAGCAAAGGAGTTGATGACAAAATGTGACGACGCAACAAACAGAAGCTTTGGCATCATTGGCAACAGCTTCTATGAGCTCGAGTCAGTGTTTATCGACCACTGGAATCGAGAGATTGGGCCCAAGATCTGGCCCGTTGGGCCCCTTTGCCTCCAGGCCCAGCCAGAGAGCTGCAGTGCCACCAGGGACGTCGTTCAGCAATGGCTAGACAAAAAGCTAGAGAAGGATGAATCCAGTTCAGTTCTTTACGTGGCGTTTGGGTCACAAGTGGATATTTCATCTGAACAACACAGAGAAATCGCAAAAGGGTTGGAAGAATCGAACGTGAATTTCTTATGGGTGATACGAAAACCGAAAGGTGAAACAAAGGACTGCTTACCAGATGGGTTCGAAAACAGAGTGAAGAACAGGGGAATGGTTTTGACGGACTGGGTTGACCAAACGAAGATATTGAACCACAGAAGCGTACAAGGGTTTTTGAGTCACTGTGGCTGGAACTCGGTGGTGGAGAGTATCTGCGCCGGGGTGCCAATTCTGGCGTGGCCTATGAGGGTCGAGCAATCTCTGAATGCGAAACTGGTGGTGGAGGAGGTCAAGGTGGGGCTCAGAGTCGAGACCTGTGATGGAACGCCAAAAGGGTTTGTGAAGAGCCAAGGCTTGAAGAAAATGGTGGAGGAGTTAATGGAGGGGGAGATGGGGAAAGAAGTGAGGAAGAAGGTGAAGGAAGTTGCAGACATGGCCAAGAAGGCTGTGGAGGAAGGTGGGTCTTCATGGCAAGCTCTAGACTCGCTCATTGATGAAGCATGCAAATTCGGAGCCAATTGAGACTCAGAAATGTACGGACGAGTATAAGCTCAAGAAACGATGTTACGGAAACATAAGTGTTCATCTCGTTTTAGTATTAATGTACGTGCTAATTCAAGTACTGGACCGGAGTCACCAAAATAAAAATTTTCCCTTTTTACAAAATAAATAAATAGATAAAAATACCTTTATGCAGGTATGCCAAAAGATGCTTGTTAATTCTGAAAACTAAAAAATTTATGGGGAATTCTGTGGCACAATCGTTGAAATGTAAAATGTACTCTATTGGATGAAAATCGAATGGCATGGCCGGAGGCTGATGGTCCAGGAAATTTTAAAAATATGTCTTGCCCCAAATTGTGGCAGGAAAAAGAAATAAGTAGATAAAAGGAAAAAAAAAATATATAAAAATAAGAATGTGGCAAATAGGAACTGGCAAGAGATTCAAGAGAAGACGACTTTTCTCACAACACCGGCCTAAGCGGTAAGCACCACAGCCGCCTTCACCGTACATCGTGGTTATGTCACACTTATTTTTTCATTTGGCATCTCAAAAACTCCATTACGTCAATGACAATACTTAACTTATTTCTAAAGTGGGCATCTCAAAAACTCCGCTATGTCAATGAAAATATTTTATATCTTTCTTATACAATGATTATTTGACTATTAAGAAGATTTGGCAGGAACGGAACTCGATTGACCATGGTGGGACACGTAAAAGCATGCAGGTGCTGATCCGTTTGTCGACAACTATCTATATGGACTACCCTGCTAACAAGGAGCAATATCTGGAGTGGCAACCCCCTCCTTGGCCTTGGATAAAGGTCAACGTAGATGCAGCAATTAGACCATACTTTGCTTCTGCAGCTGGGGATCGCTAGAGACAAACCTTGGAAACATTATAGCTGCTACAACGGAAAGATGGGAGTGTATTAATTCCTTAGTAGCAGAAATGAAGGCAATCATGTTGGCACTCAAGCTAGCCGGGTCTTCTGAATGGGCGGCGGTGATCATTGAATCGGACTGTGAAGAGGCGATAGAACACCTAAAAGGGCCGATAGAATACTATCGTTGGACCATTTGCAGTATGTTGAAGGAAGCTAGGCAGTAGCTGGACCTGACTTCGTTGTGGGACGTCTCCCTTGTCCCCCCGAAAGCTAAATTTCTTAGCCCATAATCTGGCTGCCTGGGCTGCGGAGGAGGATCTTGTTGGGGCTGTAATTGTCTCGAATCTCCCATACCGTATTTGGAGGGAGGACAATAGTGCAGAATAGTTTTTCTCTTTGTTTTTGGAGATCACTTTTCTTTGTTTAGTGTTCCTCGTAGCTCTCTTTGTTTTTGCTGCTTTTTGTTTTTGGTGGAATGAATATCTACTTATTACCCAAAAAAAATTTGACTATTAAGCACATGATTATACTGTCGAGAGTAAAATTCTTTACTGTAGGTGGTGGAACACGTGTTCATTAATTAACTAGTATGAATTACATCTGTTTTAGTTAACACATCCATCTCTTATACGCAATTTTTATATCTTGCATTATTGCTGATTCGAATAAAAAATTAGAATTAATTATAGAGTATGAGTAGACTGACACACCATGACATCATTTGTACTATAAATTGTTAGTTTTTCTAATAAGTTAAATGTTTTATTTTTGGGTCATCATTTGTACAATAAATTGTTAGTTTTTTATTTTTGGAGGCATCATTTGTACAATAAATTGTTAGTTTTTCTAATAAGTTAATTTTTTGTTTTTGTTAATTTTAATAAACTACATATATTTATTTGTTTATTTATATATTCATTAGAGATGATACTGGCGGACCAAGGATTATTTTTCAGGGGTGCATAACATAAAAATTTTGTATAAATTAAAATACAAAAAATTACAAATTAAATGAGAGATAGGGAATTTAAATGTCAAAAAAATAAAAATTTGGGACCTAAACGCCAAAAATACTAAAATTTAAGAATTTTTGCTGCCAATTACCCAAATATTTACTTTATTTTTTCAATTTCAAATGTAATGTAATGTAATACCATGTAAAAAGATTGGTAGTTGTTGATAATAAATTTTTAGAAATAAACACATTTTGTTAGAAAGTAAAGAAGAAAAAAATCTAGAGAAATGAAAATAAAAGAAAGAATAAAATAAAAAAATAAAAAATAATTATATGATATTTATTAAGGACTAGAAAAGTAACTATAATCTAATTTTGATTGAAATATAAAAATAAAAAAATTTACAAAATAAGTATTATGAATTAATCTATATTTCATTTAAATGGAATTTTTATTCCCAAAATATGTATACATGACATAAATAACTAAAATTAAATTTTTGAAAGAAGTAAAATAATTTATAGCAAAAAGGTTTTAATATAAAATATATGCCCCTTAAATAAATATATGTAATATGTATATATATATATATAGAAAAATAATTTCAAAAATCTAGGGGACATATGGGGCCCCCTTGCCTACGTATCGGTTCGCACCTGGAGACACTTCGTTTTAATTTTCGCCTCTCATGATTGGTCGGTTTTTTTTTTCTTCTTCCACTAGAGCCACACCTCATCCCTACATACGTTTGAATCCACGATCGTTGTTTGTACGACGGCTTTCTTTGCAAAATAGATCAATCAATCCGAACCTCTGGCTTGGAAGAAATTGCTACCCCATTTTGGGGTTTGTCTCTGATTTTTCCATGAGCACCCATCCAAGATAAAGCATGTGAACAACACAATTTAATTTAATAGAGATATAACAGATGCAACACTTTTGTAAGGTTGATGCCCAAGACCTTTAGGATTTTTACTAAAGAATAAGATAAAGTATGATAGAAAAGATATTGACTTGTATAAAATTCGTTCTGCTGTACATCTCTATATATACACGAAAAGAATCAAAGAGAATTAAAGTACATTAACTTGGTCGTTGACTCTATGAGATTTTCGGTGGAGCTTGAATCAAGGAATTGATTATGATTCATGGAGTAATATTTGGAGGAGCTTGAATCAAGGGAATATATTCGGTGGACTTATCAACATGAGTTGGCAGAGATTCTTTCCTAATATGCCTCCGCAAGATGGTAGTGCCGTCAGAAACACTGATCTTGAATCGTAAAGTATCCATGTGTTGACGAGAAAGTGGTTTTGTAAGAGCATCGGTAAGCTGGTCATTTATAGAGACATGGGAAATACGAAGCAGCCTAGCAGCTACTTTTGTCACGAACAAAATGAAAGTCAATTGCAATGTGTTTCAATTTGTGAGTGAAAAATTGGGTTGGCACATAAGTATGTAGCTCCAATGTTATCATAAAAAATTGTAGGAGGCTGATGCATAAGGACTTCGAGTTCATGAAGAAGAGATTCAACCAAAGATAACTCAGCAGCTATGCCAGCAACAACTCGATGTTCTACCTCAGTAGAGGAATTAGCAACAGAGCCTTACTTTTTAGAGATCCAATACAAAACATATGCATTTGTAGATGTGCGATCTTCAATATTCCCTGCACAATCAGCGTCAGAAAAAAGCATGAAGATAAAGAGGAATGCCACTTCTTAGAAAAAGACCATAATAGAGAAAGTATGTTTAAGATAACGCATAACGCGTTTAGCTGTTGTCCAGTGTATTTGCAAAGGCTTATGCATGAATTGGGATAACTTATTCACGACAAAAGAAATATTAGGTCTTGTAATAGACAAGTACTGTAGAGCCCCAACCAGTCGCCGGAATTAGATTGCTTCCGTAAGAGGAGACCCATCGTGAAGTTGCAATGGGGACGAGGTGGACAGAGGAGTAGTAACTTCTAAAAGAGCAAAATATGTTGGCGACCTTCGTATTGCGACATGACTGGTTTACTATTCATGTTACAACATGCGACTAAATATTTGATTTGATTATATTTTTCACTATTTACCTTTTATATACTTTAGATCACGATTTGTATAGTTGTCAATTATAAAAATCTGATCGCATTAATACAGAGACTGATTCAATTAAGAAAGAATAGGTAAATGACTCTTTCCTAAATTGGTTTTGAGTATATGTCTATATTTGATTAATGAAATTCCTTTAAATGAATATTTTATATGCAATATTATTTTTGGAAGTTTCTTTTAACTCATTTATGCTGATTCTCATTGATTAAAGTTACTCTAATTTGTATTATTAGTTATAAAAAAGTTTGAGTAATTAACTATTTTGTTTCAGGAAGGAAATTCAGAAGTTTTCTTTTCTGTTACAACATGCTTGAGTTGATAGATCATGTTGCAACACATGGATAGAATCAGCAACTAATTTTTAGATCAGTTTTCTAAGTTTGGTAACGAATTTGGCTGATCTTACCAATCTTTTAATCAATATTAAATGCTCTTAAATGTTATTTTGCAGATTATACATATGAAGACTTGCTCTCTCACTCTATTTAAAGGCCACTCAAGAGTGGCTTTAGATAGAGAAACTACTAATTGTATTTCGGCTATTGAGTATAAAAGAAATATTTTTCTTTTAGCCATATTTTAGACTTAGGAGGTATCCCAGTAGTTTAAGTGATAATACTTCGAAAGAAATATTGATTGTCTTCAGGAAAAGATCGATTTCAAGTACCTAAAAGGATTTCAGAAGAATGAAGTCAACCTAAGACGAGTGGTACTTACTAGACATGTTAGTAAAAAAATATATCCACATTGCGGTAATCAAAAAATGAAGTTTTTTATTGTATAAGTCAAATTGGTATTTATATTCATTCAAACTTTAGTGATAGTATTTATTCTCTAGGTGTGGTCCGTTAAACATAAGTTATCAAGAGATAACTAAACCAAGTAAAAATATCTTATATTATTTTTATAATTTCTGCATTATTATCGCATGTAATTAATTGAAAATTAATTTTATTAGATCTTGTGGAATATTTGATATGTTTTCAAATATAATATTCATGATAGAATGTGCTTCTATATCTCGCCTCCCACTACTTGATGGTTCAAACAAAGTTTTGAAGAAATTTAGCAAGCAACCAAAATCAACAATGAACTCTTCGAATTCTTTTAAATGTAATAATTCCTTCAGATCTGATATTAATAAAAAAAAACTAAAGGAATTCAATATAGAGATTGTAAGGGATATGGTCACATGCAAGTTGAGTGTGTTAATACCTTTAAGAAAAAGCCAAAGGCTATAACCTCCCTCTTGAATGATGAAAAATAGGATTATGGTTAAGGGGAGGATGATAACCATGTAAGTGATCATTTAGCCTTTGCTGTTTCTTTGGTTTCAGACGATGTTTATTCTGTGCAGAAATCTGTAGGTCATGTTGTAATACAAACTACATATGGTAATCATGTTACAACATTTGAGATAGAAAAAGATCATGATATTGATTCTGATAGTGATGCATTTGAATTGAACGAAGAATCAATTCGAGCATCATATGAGAATATGTACTTTTAGTGGATTAGAGTGGTTGATTAGAATAATTTTCTTGAAGGAAGATTTTCTGCATTTATTGAATTCAAGGAGAACGCAAAGATCAAGGTATAGAAATTGAAGACCTTGCTGGCTCAACAAGAAGCAAAACTAAAAAAGGTCTTAGATGATCTTGAAAGGACTCAAAGTCCTTAAAGATGTTGAATTCGGGAACTAACAGCTTGATCATATTTTGTCCATTGGAAAATCCAGTTCTGATTATAAAGGACTCAGATTTAAAAGTAATCGTGTTGATATTGCAACACATAGATATCATGCTATAACAGACCACAAATCAGTAGCATCTAGTTTGACAAGTAAGTATGGTAAGTTTAATCTAACTTGTCACTTCTATAGAGTTAAAGGTCATATCAGATTTCATGTTTTATTTTGATAAATTTTTTAAAAAATAA
>JXTB01000739.1:132200-153569 GCA_002914805.1 Parasponia andersonii | reverse complement strand
GCACAAAAACCTGCGGAAGAGGTCGCATATAAGCATCACGGAGGAGGTCGCATATATCCTTCTTGGAGGAGGTCGCATACCTTAGGATTTTAGACCGCACAACAGTAACAAACTCTTTATTTAGTATGATGAGTCTAAAAAAGATCTAAATTTTTTCAAAACTAAATAATGACCACGATGGATCACTAATTTCTATTCTAAAATAAAATTTGTGTTTTAATATACTTTTAAATAAAATTTAAATTTTCTATTATCTCATTTTTATTTTACAAGCTGTTCAAAATATCTTTGTTGAATCTCATATGGGTGACACAAGCTCTTTTTGTTTGTTTTTCAATAAAAGAGTGACACTGGATATGAATAGAGATGTTTAAAGTATATGCACCAATGCAGGATTTTATAACAACTTGGGGATAAGATAGATAGGGACTTTTTTCATCCATTTGTAATAGAGATAGAAGGGTCAATCTAAGAAATTTTTATAGATCAGGTGACTTAAATATCCGTTTTAAAATTCATGGATCAAAATTGGACTGGCTAAAAATGAGTTTTACCCGTGAAGGTATTTTGCAAAAAGCCTCTTAGATTGTAGCACACTTATTGTGTGACATAAAATCGTGATACGTCCGTGTAAGTAAACCATGATATCCTCATATTTTATGCTAAGAACAACAACCAAATTGGCCTAGCTTCCAAAGGAAAAAGATAAACAAACAAACAATTGTGGTTACGGAACTTAAGAAGGCATGTGTATATATACATATATATATAATGAATATTTATATTTGTGATTTATGAGAACCAAATACGTCTAGATATACATGTATATATGTATACTTCGTTAGTAATTTTATGATGAATGTAATTAATATGACCTCTCATACGCACGGCAAATTAATTTTCTTCTGCTTATGTATAATAAGTTGCATCTATCAATAGAAAATGTAGAAATAGCAACAGGGATTGTCACGACCCAAAATCCGGGCTAGTGGCAGAAGAGGAATTTCACAAAGGTGGGAAATTCCTTAATTTATTTTAAAAGTGTCAAAAGTTCTAGTTTTTATAAAAACAGTCCATTTAAATAAAATAATCGGAATTCCATCCCGTGAACCACTCCCACAGTTCGTATACACCATCAAACATAAATTGAACAATTACTTAAAAACATGAAATTAATTTCAAAATCCATCATCATCATCATACATAACAGATGTCAAATACCAGAATGGCATACATAAGTTTGCAGACAAATAAAAAGCAGTTGTCTTGGTTCAATGCTAATACACAATCCAAATAGTCTAAAGACTATGACAACAAACTCCTAGCATTACCAAGAGATGAACTGTAATCAGGATGACCTCTTACTCCTCTTGATCACCAAGATCGCACTAGACACCACCTGAGGAGGAAGGTAAGGGGGGTGAGCATACAATGCCCAGTAGGAAAATAATTACCTCGGGAAAAACAGTTTAGTGATGGGAATCTCCTGCATGGTTAGTTCAAATCCAAAACATACACACACGTATATATATATATAATCTAGACCGGGTGCCAATATATATATAACAGTGTAATTAAAACCATCACTCCATATGCACATGACACAAATCAACCTATACCCATGAGCTCACATCCTCTCATCTGTGGAAACCCAGGATGATGGCACTAAGTGTACCTAACAGCCTGCCTGATACCTAAGCCCATACCCGGAGGGGACACTCATGTATCGCCTACCAAACCTGGAGGGGCAACCGAATTGCCTACTGCCTACACCTACCAAATGGGGAGGTAATCAGAAGTAACAAGACCTCGCGCGAGTTTACGGACTTTCACCGATGGTGGGGCATGTAGCGCCACACTGTAAAACCCACGATGCGAACACGGTGCTCATGTATGATCCTATGACACGTGCAATACAGAACTGAAGTGTAAAAGCTACTGTACTCTAGTTTTTCAGTAAAACATGCATAATAGGGTTTTATAGAAAAACGGGCAGCATAACGGCCCTATTTTTGATATACCCAAAATAACCTGCACACAGTAAATTCCCAGAGCAGTACAGTATATATCGTATAACCAGATTCCATCACATATAATTCAAATCATTAAAAATATACTTGTTCTTATATGTTACAGAAAATAAGTTTTAACTCAAAAACGGTATAAAACGAAGGTAACTAAACTCCTACCTCAATGGAATAGTGACACCATGCTATTAAGCCCTTAAGGTGTCATTGACGATCGCTCGGAGGGTCAGGAACCAATTCCAAGCCCTCGATCGTTCTCGTGCGAAAAACCAACTTTCTCACCGAAGCTTCAATTCCACAAACGGACCTTTTCACTGAATTTCTAGCACCCAAAATAGCTAGGTTAGACATATAACTTGTCCAATTTGGGTCCGGGTCCATACCGGATCGGTGGCACGCAAAACGAGACAAAATCTTGACCGTCTGATCTCGATTTTTGTGCTGATCACCAAACTACACAATATATATATATCAAACTTCTCCATTTTCCGAGTACATTCCAAAAATGCAGTAAAAAATACAATCCAACGGCCGGATCGAAAACTAAAATTCAAAAACTCAAAATACTCAAAAATGGCAATTTTTGATCTGGACAGTATGAGGTTGAGATATATATACCTTGATGATCCTTGTGATGATACGAATCCAACGAGACTGGTTTGGAGTCAAATGGATGCCGGAATCTTCGCCGGCGGCCAAAAATCTGAAATGGGTCAAAACGGTTTTTATGGAGTTTTCCAGTGAACCGGTGGTCGGCGGCAGCTGCTGGTGACCGGCGGAGGTGTGCAGCAGCTCGGCGAGTCGACGCCGGTCGGTGGGCAGCCCGGACGGTGGCTGGGAGGCGGCGTGGCTCCCTTTGGCCAAGAGAGAGAGAGAGACGAGGGAGAGAAAGAGAGAGAGAGAGTGTGTGTGTTTTGTGGGGGGGAGGAAACGTGAGAGAGGAGAGAGAAGATATATATACAATCTGTTTTTTTTTTCTTTTTTTTTAATGGTCAAAAGACCATTTTGTCCTTTAAAAAAATGGGTTTTTACAGGGATAGCTTATGTAACACCCCCTAGCTACACTATGTAGAAGTACACTCCAACGTAGAAAAGTTAAACAATGCTAACTCACTTTCCTTAATCTTGGAAAACTGAAAAGTAGAGGAAAAATTAGAACTTTTCTATTTAGTTCTGAAAACGTTTGTTTGTGATACTCCTATTTTACACACAGAAATATATATACATTATGTATAATATAAAACACGGTTCTAATTAGGTTCACGACTCCTATTGTATTACTTTATATTTATACATAATAAAATGTATATGTATACATATATATAAAAGGTTCTCAAAGTCTTCCTTCGATTCAAAACTAGCATATGAGCATTATTGAAGTGGAGACATTTACTCGGCCAACATTACTTCTAGTTCTGATCATTTGTATCATAAGAACTAAATGACCCAATAAATGGAAATCCATATATACTTATGAACAATTTGTATATAAAACTTATTAATCTTTATATTCTTAATTTTCTTAGAAAATATTAATATTTAAACCATGTTTGGATCTCATCCTTCGTATAGTTTCTAACTCAATGACATAGCAGGTATCCTATTAATAAATACTATTTGAGGCTTACTCTGTCTTGAAATTAATTTCAAAAGATTTTACTTCCTTCTTGTTTGGCTTATCTTGTTTTGGGTTTACCCTCAAAGGATTTCACCGCATTTACCTGCTAGATCAATAACATAAAAATCACACTTTTCTTTAAATTTAAACAATCTTTAAAGTACAAAATTCTTTGTAAAAATCATAACCTGTAAATAATTATTTTGTGCATAAAAATATGACCTACCTCATGAAAATGATATGAATAATTTTCAAATATATATATGTATATATATAAAGTTCAATATCACAAATATATTACCTTTAACATATACAATCATATATATGTATATGTTCTTGCTAGAATAGAATTCCATTTACCTAGAAAATTTTGGAATGAGATGAATGGTAAATATCTATTTCTAAGAAGCTTGATGTGCTAATTGCTTGATTGCATTCAATTTCAATTTAATTCATTTTCTTATGAAATCGTTATTAAAATATCACAAACATAGTCACACCATTTACACAACCAAATTGCCAAACAAAAATTTGGCTTGTCATAAGGTGAGTTCCGATTCTAGTAGAAGAATGATTTTAGTTTCACATCACTACACTCATTAGAATACTAGGAAAATATTAATAGATTTGTTTTCTTCAATATAGAGATTTAAAATAATAAAAATACACATAAAATATAAAATCAGCATGAAAAATTTAGAGCTTTCTAAAAATATAAATTTTCTTTTTATGACAAGAAATAGTAATACTAACTTTTAATTAGGAGATCAAAAGATAAAAACCACTAGTATAGATCAAAATACATGTTTCTGATCTATTTTAACTTTGTTAATAAAGGGTCTAATGATTCAGTCTATATAGTAATTAGTTCATATAGTCAAGTTAAAAAGATAAAATATATGAACTATATAAATTTTATGAAGACCATTTTGTAATACAAGTCACTAGTTCTACTAGCCTTACCAAAATTACTTTCAACTTGTACTTTCACGTATTACTAAACTCTAAATATGACCGGCAACAAATACTCCAAAAATAATAATTAACACATAATTTAACTTTAAATTTAGTATATCATTGACCATAGATATCAATCATTTTGAATAATAATAATAATAATAATAATAATAATAATAATAGTAGTAGAAGGGAAAACATCAATATAAAATAACAAGTACATACGCTCAGTATACTCTAAAATTTTCATGACTATTAACTTTTATTCCCACATTAAATCAAATCCTTTAGAAAATAGGAGGATGAACAGTCAAATTCACAAGTCATAATATATACACATATATAACATCTAAATATAATTATTCCTTCAAGGAAATGACTTACCTTTATTGCAACAAGAAATTAACACACCAAAGCATGGCCTTTGAAGTTGCGATTAAAGAAAGGAATAAGGAAAGTGGGCAAGAGGTTGAGTCGATTAAGCTAAGAGGACTTTGAAGATCTAGATAATTAGGTGTGTATTTATCTTATAGTGTTTAAGTCAGTTTGCTAAAGTGGTAGACTTTAAGAAAAGTAATCAGAGATAAATAATAAAATATGGATATCTGTACCTATATGTATATTTGATAGACCGTACAATCAAATATCTGATTTCAAATAATTAATCTACTTAAATTAGATGTTTCTCAAATAAATAAAATCACTTGGGCACAAATTAGAGCCCATAAATATATATATATATATATATATATATGGTTGCCAATCCAATAGGTATTTTTTTTTACCTATGGGTAGGTATTTTTTTTTAGCCGTTGGAAGACCATCTAATGGTGATTTAATGGCTATAATGAAGTGCATGAAAAGACGTGCATCATTAATGTTCTTTCTCTCTCTTACTTTTTACAATAAAAAAATGTGTATANTCATAACCCAAACTCCGGGACAGTGGCAGAATGAGAATTTTGTTAGAATTAGAAATTCCCTAATTAATAAAGAAAAGGTTTTAAGAGTTTTGAATTTTTTTTAAATGGCAAGATAAATAAAACATTTGGAATTCCAACTAATGAGCCTACCGCACAGCTCATAGTCACCAATAAACGTAGACTGAAAATTTTAGAAAAACTAAATTCAAATAATTAATCGAGCATCATCATTCACACCTCAATATCAAACTAGTGTAGCATATATATTTTACAGACATAATCAAGTAGCATAATCAATTTATTTAGCAAATCTTCAACATAAGTCTTAAATCCACACCCCTAGCATTACTAAGTCACGAACTACGAGTAAAAAATAACTCCTTAATCTATTTGTTGATCGTCAATGTCACACTGGATATCACCTGTGGGGAAAATAGAGGGGTAAGCATAAAATGCCCGGTAGGTTACCCTAGTTCCCTTTTTTGGAAAGTCCTTTTATAATTCTCAAAACACCTGTATGGTTAATAATACTAGAAGGCATTTTTATAAATATTACGCTTTCAAAACATATGTAAAAAATCATGCTAAAACCAAAACCAAATATGTAGGTCAAAACACATAGAAAATCATAATAAAATAGATATAACTACGCATCACATAAATCAATACCTCACATGAGCTCTCACCATCTCATCACGACTAAAGCAACTCATGTTATATGTATTGAGTGCTCTATGTCTAACATCTATCTCTGGAAACCGGAGGGACACCCCTTGTGCCTACATCTACCGAGTGGAGATAGTCTGAAAACAAACCCCGCGTGGGTTTATGGGCTTTCACCGAAGGCGTATGTACTATTCCGCTTACTACAACACTATGATGTCCAAGATGACTCTTATGTATGATCGTATGAAATGTACAATATGTGGAGTCTCAAATAACCATACAATGGTTTAACATTCTAGACATACTCTGGTTTCTAAATAGAAATCTATTTTGTACTTAAAAATTCAAAACATTGTTCCCAAGATTTAACCAAATCCCAATATTAAAATTAGTATAAAATCATACACAGAATATTCATAGCAGTCTACAATGTTTCACAAGTTCACAATTCATGAAAATAATTATTCAAATAATTCAATTTGATAAAAATCACGAAATTTCATTTTTTAGAATAAATTCCAATAGTAATGAAAAATAATAGAAAACAAGGAAATTGAATCTCCTACCTCGAAATAGTAATTATGCTGGTTGACGATGCTAGAAAAGTCCTCTATCGATTAGCTGGTTGTTCAGACGGTCGTTTCCGGATTCCAACACGTCCACTTGAAAAAGTGAATTTCCAAACAGAGTCTCAAATTGAGAAACGGATGTCACCACCGAATTCAGAACACCCAAAAACGTTGGATTAGATATAAAGTTTGTTTAAAATGGGTTCCGATGCGGAACCGGCCTATGGCACGCAAAACGGTGCAATTCACGACATATTTTTCTCGATTTTCGTGCCACTTCAAAAAATAGTGATATTTTATATCAAAATTCATGTCCCGACCTTATTGAGTCCAAATTCGAGGTCAGAACTCAGTTTTGAGGTCCCAAACATTAAATGGGCTCAAAAATCCAAAACTTATAAAAATACCACATTTTGAAAATAATTAGAAAAATATCACTTTTCCATATCAATAGTTAACAACATTCTGGTTACCATTTCAACAGTTAAAAATTATGAGATTTCATGTTTCAATCTCCTCTTTGACATGATATAATTTTCTCGGTCAAAATAACTCAATTCCTTAATAATTAGAAAAATACCACAAAAATTTAATATTATAAAAGTGCTACAGTAACCAACTTCTCACTGGAGCAGAGTTAGACGCCGAGAGTGGTCAGAAATGAAAGTTGACATCGAGACAAGTTCAACGGTAGTAACAGCGAGTTGATTGGATGTCGGATGACGAAACGGCGGGCGAAAAACCGTTCCTGTGACAGTGACTTTCTACCTTACTGAATTGTCACTAAAGACAATAATCAAAATAGCACTATATTAATAAACATAATAATAAAAACTTTTCATTCATATGAATTCGTTGACTTTACGTATCAATTCCTTCTTGGATCCAAGAATCAAACCTTCCACTGCCATAACACTAAAATTTTAATTAGTCAATTAAGCAAATTTTCATATAATTAAAATACTCCTATTTTAGCACTTCATTTTATTTTATTTTTTAAAAGATAGATCTGAACATGTTAAAATCAAGAAAGTTTACTACTAGCAAGATATACTTGTGAGAACATTGGGCACTCCATCTTAGCTTAAAACTTAGCCCCAAGTTAGTATTTCTTTCTAATGGATTATGCCAATATCGACTATGTCATGACTGAAAATCTAAAGCTGTGATTTTTAGTAATTTTAAGTGAAATAGTGATGAATAGTAGTTTCTAAAATTTCAGAAATATTTAAGTACTTGAAATTTAAGTTTAATCCTTAAAAGTAAGTAAATTACAAGATTGGAAAAAAAAAATTATGATATTATCTATCAGTTTTAAATTTCTAAGTAAATTTTTCATTTTAAGATGAGAGAAAATCCTAATTAACTAGTTTAAAAACTTTTATTAATTCATGAAGTTTAATAAAACAGTTCAAATTAAAGCCCTAGGCCCAATGTTCAAATAATTTACATAAAATCATTTTATTTTCTAAGTACTCGATTTAATAACAAAAATCATCCTCATACATCTACTCAGTAAATATATTACTATTGGCTAAATAAATTTTGACTTAGAAAATGGTAATTGATATAGAGTACAAACAAATCAACGAAGAGGATTGGAACTGCAAGCATATACTAAGCATGCTTGCTAAGCCACCAGAATAATTACACAAAATAAATCGACATCTAAAAATGGGAGGAAGTAGGGGGTGAGCATATGAATGCTCAGTAGAAATTCAATTACTTTTTTTTTCCTTTTTTTTTTTGAATTGTTACAAATTTTACCGAACCTGCATAGTTAATACCTTTTCCAAAATCCATTTATAAACCAGGTATAAAATAATTAATATCTAAAGTAATCACATATTCAAAACTAAAACCAGAAATACACATTTGTACATATCATAAATCAAAGCATCCCATAAACTCATACCCTCTTATCACAAACTAGAGTAACTTGTACTACGTGTACTAAGTACTCTTTGTCTGATAATTATCCCCGAAAACTATAGGGATACTCATGTGTCTAGTCTACTAAACCGGAGGGGCAACTGAATGCCTACACCTACCGGATATGAATACTCAGAAAAATCTCGTGTAGGTTTATGGGCTCTCACCGAAGGCGGGTGTATTAGTCCGCCTACTACAACACCGTGATGCCTAAGATGTATCTCATGTGTAATCCTATGGTATGTACAATATGTAACAAGATAATAATAATAATAATAATAATAACCATGCAGAACATAACAAAACAATACTTTAAATTTCGCTTGATATTATTCTGGAATTTAATATACCTTGGGTAGGAAATCTGCTAAATCACCCAAGATCATGATTTTATAAACATATATAGAAGTCACACAGTCTAATTCTAGAATAATTTAAGATTTTTCAACAGTTCATTAAAATATTACTTAATTCACAATTTTTCACAACATAATCATAATGTTAATTTTGAATTAAATCATGTATAAAACCTAGGTAATTGAACCTCTACCTCAATTAAGTATGTAAATAGCGTTGCGGAGCTATAGAGAAAGTTTGGCGTCATTTAGGTATCATTTGGAAGGTCGGGCATCGTTTTCGAGCTTTTGATCAATAGGTTTGGAAACTCAATTTTCAATCGGAGCTTCAGATCGTGAAACAGACCTCGTCACTGAATTCTAAGTACCCAAAAATACTAGATTAGACATATAGTTTGACCGATTCATGCTCGGACCGGACCCGGGCCTACGGCTCTCAAAATGAGACTATTCACGAGCCTCAGAATTTGTGTCATTTCGAAACATAATGATATTATATATCAAAATTCATTTCTTGACCTCATTAAATCCAAATTTAAAATCAAAAATCAATTTCGAGATTCCGAGCGTTAAACAGGCTCTAAATCCAAGAATTACAAAAATGTCTCTTTTCAGAATTAATTTGAAAATGTCTATTTTTCAAAGTCTTTAGAAAAATATTATCTTTGTTGTTTATTTAAATAAATATCACTTTTCTGAAATATTTCAGAAAAGTTCATTATCATATAATTATTTAAAAAATGTCACTTTCGAAAATATTTGAAAAAAAATATCGACTTTGCTGATTATTTGTAAAAATGTCATTTTCGCATAATATTTTAGAAAATTACAGTTTTTAAAGCTCAGCCCAAGGCCCGAATCTGAATAGTAATAGACTCTAGTCCAATACTATTTAGTTTTGCAAAAATATTACTTTTCTTCCTGAATTAGAAAAATATCATATTTTTCAATTTAAGATTTATTTCTAACCGGATATCATTTTAAAATAACGCCACTATATTCATTAATGATTCAATCTTTTCTTCCACCTCATAAAATTTTTACAGCCATAAAAATAACATTACAAAAATAATTATATTTTTGCGACAAATTTATTTGTAAAACGCCGAAATAAACTTAGAAATCGGCTTACCGGAGCTAATTTGTCGGAAAGGGTCGACGCCAGCCACGGAGAAGAAGCTTCAGCTTACTGTCTGTGATGATGGTGGCTGGTTTTTTTTTTTTAGTTTAAGAAGAAGAAGAATAAAGGAGGAGAAAAAGAAAGAAAAAGAGAGAGTTGTAAGGTAGAGAGAGAATTAAAGAAAAAAGGTGTATTTAAAAATAAAAAATGGGTCCTACTACTTAATTAAAATATAATATATTTTATTTATTTATTTTTTAAAAAAATACTAAAATACCTTGATAAATTTAGGTTTTTACCGACTACATCTTTCAAATAATCGAGCTCTATAATTAAAACAACAGATAGGATCTTGAAGGTTTTTTAATTACAAAGTTCACAAATAATTAACGTCGATTGTTCGGTTCTCTAATTTTTTTGATCTCGTTTAGCTTGCTAAGTTCTGATTCCTTACCATTAATTTGTTAATACATACACTCATATATATATATATATATATATATATATATATATGGTTGCCAATCCAATAGGTATTTTTTTTCTTTACCTATGGGTAGGTATTTTTTTTTAGCCGTTAGATCACCGTCTAATGGTGATCCAATGGCTATAATAAAGTACATGAAAAGACGTCATTAATACTCTTTCTCTCTCTTGCTTTTTACAATAAAAAAATATGCATGCTAAATTTTCATTGGCCAAATTGATACTTATGCATAGGTAAAAAAAAAAATACCTACTGGATTGGTACCCTATATGTCAGCCGATAATAATAATGCATGACAAGTGAATTCCATTTTACAGATTACAATTACTTATTACCAAAAGAAGAAGTGCGTACGTACAAATACAAAATGAAAATAGCAAAACAATAGAATAAGTACATCCAGCAAATAAACAAATAAGTACAAATAGTAAAAGAAAAAAGAAATAAAAATTCTTCATATATCCTTTTTGAGCTCTAGATGGCATTCATAATGCATTAAACTTATTGGTAATTCTTATGTTTTACACTCTTCTTAAATTTATGAATTTAGGCAATGCTAAACGTGAGGATAAATTTTTTAAGATTGACACCTGTGCAAGATGTGGTAATTAATGAGTGGAACGAGAAAAAAAATTTAGGAAAAAAAAATATTTAATTATACTCTGTAATTTATTAAATTTCTATTTGTGATAAATATAAATGAACCTCTATCAAAAATTACTAGAAAATTTTGATGCTCCGATATTTGTTGTTATATATTATATATATAGGTTACTAATGTAGTGGGTATCTTTTTTTTTAGTCGTTAGATCATCATCTAACGGTGATCTAATAGGTATAATAATGTGCATCATCAATGTTATTTTTTTTCTTTAATTTTTTATTATAAAAAATATGCATGATAAATTTTAACTGTCCAAAACGATACCTATGTATAGGTTAAATAAAATACTTACTAAATTAGTACCATATATATTTTTAACCGATATTACACTTGGACATGTCAACCAATATTTTTGTCTTTTATGAAGTCAACCTCCCAGCAAAAGAATGTCCTTCAAGATATTTTGCACTTGAATGATTATGTAATCTGCATACAACTATAAGAGACCAATCGTTTGAAGTTGCCAACTTTTGCCCATTAAGTAAAAACGGATAACCACACCTTTTAGTTGATGTTTCTCTAGATAGTTTTATCTTCTGGCCATCAATTTTCTTTATGTGTTCGAGGATAGTTACCACTTCTTTCGCAACAGAACTTAATTCTTAATTTTTGACTATCTCCTGTATCAGACCTCTTAATAATAATAATAATTTCATTTTGTTTTCCTCTGTTTCTAGTCTATTCAATAAGATATTCTCTTGAATTGAAGACCTATATACAACAATTAATTAGAGAACAATTGAAATTTAGTAAACTAATTATTTACATAGATTTATGTATTTTTGATATACCTGATCTGTAGTGAATGTATTTATATAATCAAAACAAGTATTCTTACTATGTGCATCTTCTTCATCTTAGAAATTTAATTACCACAGATATTAGTAATTTTTTTTAGCCTTTAGACTTTGGAAGTAGAAAATTTGAGAAAAAGTTTTTTTTTTGTGAAAGGTATATTGTAATTTTCAATGGAATGAAACAATAAAATAAATAATTCTATTAAAATAAAAATAAAACAAAGTCTGAAGATGAGAACTTGATCTAAACTTGTATTCCATTAGTAAAAACAATGAACAAGTTCAGATAAAAATTATATAAAATTGATGAACAAAGTTTATGACATATACACTAAATTATCGGATCAAGACTTAGGGGAAAAAAATTAAAATTCTTCCTAGAATGAATGCATGATAATAATATTACAAGAAAAAAAAAATGTATTAGTACTAATCTATAGATTAAAGATATGCAGCTTATAATCTAAACTCTTATTGAAATTTCTAGGTTACCTTAATGTAGGCTTCTATTGTTCTGATCCAAATATCATTTGATCTACATACTATAACAAACAACCTCCCAATCGAAAGGTACATAGTATATAGTATAGTATATAATTTATATATATATATAGTTTATTTTATTTGGTTCAAGAAAATAATCTAAGATTGTGAATTGTTTTTAATTTCTTAAATTCTTTTTGAAATAAGCAATTGTTGACAAACCCAAATTCGGATGATTCGTTGCTGCCCGAAATTACCTATATGTACAAGACTGACAGGAACAAGTATAAAATAACCGCAAGAAACTGGACTCAGAAGTATACTATGGGCTAGTATGTTGCTAAACTGTGTCTGAGGGCCAGAGGGGGGAAGTGCTTCTTTTCCCATGGCACTATTGTTGTTTTGATTACATTTGTAAAAGAAAATACTAGTTTGCTTGGTGCTTATCCTTTTTGGGTAAATGTATGAAAGAAATGTAGTATGTTCTTCTCATTAGTGGACCTTCAGGGAAAGGATTAATCACAAAACTTATAATTCAACAAAAATGGTGAAAATCTATGCTTAGGAATATTATAAATCAATAATTCTAATATGCCAAAAAAGAGCTATATATTTAAAGCAGCATATTGTTTTATGTAATACATACCTCACAAAACTTATAATTCAACAAAAATGGTGAAAATCTATGCTTAGGAATATTATAAATCAATAATTCTAATATACCAAAAAAGAACTATATATTTAAAGCAGTATATTGTTTTATGTAATACACACCTCACAAACAATGACCATAGTATATTCGTTCTCGCAAATAGACTGGAGGTTGAAAGTTATACACAAAGTTTAGGGATTTTAACTGTAGTATGATGGGGTGTGATTATTAAGGGTAAATTGATAAAAGTTAATTAAAAGAGTAAATAATGGTATATTTTAGTCTTTTTACTTAAGAAAAATAAGTAATAAAAAAAATTTAAAAAGTAAGGTGTCTTTGTGTCACTTGGGGGTACAAATATAGCCCCTTTTATTTTATTTTGTTTTGTTTTATTTTAAATAGGTAAAACACCTATTCTACCCCTTGTCGACACATGTTATTACAGATCTTGCAAAGGTTAAATTTTGTAGAAGGATTCTTAATTTTATACAAGAATATTTCAACAAAATATGCAAGTAAGGCGTCTTAATTAAAAGAGTCCCAACATTTTCTTTTTAAATTATATAATTCTACTATTTGCATCGCAACTAAAATTTATTCGAAATTAATTTTTATGTATTTTTAGGTATCATTATTCATTCTTATATATTTTTAGTCTCTTGAGCCGGCCCTAGTCTGGACCACACCAATGGACGGCCAGAAGGCAGAAACATCTAATTAGGAATCAATTTGAAGAAGTTAATGTCTTGAAGAATTTAGTGCATTGCCTGATATCGAAATATCGGGACAATACAGTACATCTGTCTTAAAAGTAGACTTATATTATCTTGTAAGTTGTGCCAATCAAGTTTTCTTTTCTATCTTTTTTTTAAAAAAAATTTTTTCTCTGACGCAAAATTTTTTTTTTTGGGGGGGTGATTTTCCCTAGTACTTGCGTGTCTACTACGTATTAGTATGTAGCCACAAAAAGAGAGAGGATATATAAAAATATGTTGTTTTTGTTTTTGTTTTTATTCTTTTAAGAGAGAAAAATGTACCTGGGAAGAAGATGGAGGATTTGACGTGAGAGGAAAAATAAGAAAGATTAGATCTTGTCTATCTTGTTTATTATTTTTTCCCTTTATTTGATATAATTTTTTAATAAAAATAAAATTTAATTAATGATTATCATTTAATATAAATTTAAAAAAAAATAATATATATTCTATCAAATTTAAAAATTTTAAAAAAAATAACACATATATTCCACCAAAATTTGAACTGATCTTTTAAATTCACGCACGCATCCTCGATTGACACCACTTTCTTTGATATTAATCGGAATCCGATCATAAAACTTGACGGAATCGATCATAAAATTTGACACGAAAAAAAATCAATTTTAAGAATTTTGGAAAAGTAAAATGGGAATAATAGTTCAATTAGGGATTCAATAATATTTTGACATGAGGCATAACTGATCATACACACCAAACTACTATTGATCATATTAATAGCTTCTGATCTTACATAGCACAATAGTAGTGATCATTCCAAAAACATCTAATTATCCAAACAAAACATAAAAATACATTCAAAATTATTCAGACAGAAATGGGAAACCTAAATTACCCCAAACAGATAGAAGAAGATTTTCCAATCTGAAAATTCCGATTAATACTCAACAACTCATGGGTGGAAGATTAGAAGCAACTTTCTCAGCCTCCTCTTTCTTGACAAGCCTGCTGCCGAAAGCCAAGAACCCGACGGCGTGTCCGGCCACCGCAACCAAGAAAACCCCAACGTTAAAAGACATGACGGCCAACATAACCATATAAGCCAAACCAATTCGGGCCGCATGCAAGAGAGTCTGAAGCACATTGGCCCCGACTTGAGACATCGAACCTGGTTTGATGAGGCGGCAATGCGAAAGCCACTCCACGGCGACAGCAAGAAAGAAGACGAAAAACAAGGCCAGCACGTACATGCCCGCCCTGGTTCCGGGCCAGCCAGAGAAGAGGATCTCAGAATTTGAGCCCCAGAAGAAGGTCATGTGCATCATCATCTTGTGTCCCATGTCATGCATCATGGTACCGTTGTCCGTGGATGATGATGGTGGTGACATGTTCATACCCGGCATATCCATGGGACTACAGTACTATAGTTTAGTCTGGTTAATTATTTTCTTGGAGAGAAGATGATGTGTTTGATTGGTTTTTGTGGCTTGGAATGGGGGAAAAGAATGCCGTTTCTTTCCGGGGTAGGCTACAGCTGTTTTGGTAGGGTTTAATGGTTTCGATTTTTTTTTCTTTTTTGTTTTTCACATCAACTGCTTTATTTGAATTCTTTTTCTGGTAAAGAATGGTTTGGAATTTACCAGTACAGAGGTAAAATTACGTCAAGAAAAAATGAAAACAAAACAGTTTGTATATCAAAAAGAAAAGAAAAGAAAACAGTTTTGTAAATGGTAAATATTTGGTAATAATGTGGGTTTCCACCATCGATTTGTGCCACTGTACAAGCAAAAGACAGGTAGGGTAGGACCTCCCACCAGACATGAGAATTTTTCATGCTACAAAAACAGAAATAAGAATTTAAAAATAACCTTACTTTATGATCAAAATAATTAAAAACTAAGGAAGAAAAAACCTAGTGTCTAATCTAAGAGGACAGAAAAATTGACTTCATTAGCAACACCGTTTTAGGGTGTATTTATTGTATTAATAGAAATCATTTATTACTTTTATTATCCCAAAATAGGACTTGTTTGAGCTGTCATTATTGTGCACCTTTTTTAAGGAGACCTTTCTTTTAGCCATGCCAAGTAGTCAAGCAATCCGGTGTGTTTGTCATCTTTTCAAATAAAAGAAAAACCTTATAAACTAAATTTACTTTACTGCCTCTGTCCAATTTCTTTTAGTAGTCTTACATTATCATATACATGACAGTATTAATAATAATCACCGAAATCACAGACTTTAACACGAGTCCAAAATATCTCATATGATCTATAGATTACAGATAAGAGGGGCTAAAGAGAAGAAAGTTTATAAACTCTACTAAAGACAATATATATGATCTATACAGGCCTAGAAATTAAAGCATATATCAACCTTTAAATCTTTAGAACCTCCGTATCAATAAATATCAAATCCAATTTATTCAAGTTTGAATGCAATATTGACCATATCTAGACAAAGTTGAAGCTAGAAAAACCTCATCTCAATGATAATGTAATAGCATTGTCTTGAATATATTCTTTCTTGTGGTCTCAATTTGAAACTTTGTCCACCTAAAATATTGACAAATGGTGTAAAAACCCATAACTGTAGAGGGTAAATTAGACATTTTACCAATTTTCAGATGAAATATTGGAGGATTTAATTGCAAAATTTCTTTAGAAACATGGACTAAAGTATAATTTTTGGGGATGAAATTGACAGCATTTTAGGAAACGAGAACTATAGTACAATTTTTTTTTTAAAATTAAACAGTTCCCTATTTCACTCACGTGACTCTGTTTTTCCGAGACTCTTTCTCTCTCTCTCTCTCTCTCACTCTCGACCAAAAGAAAGATCAGCAACTGCGGCCACCATACCGAGCTTTGTCCAGCCTGCCGACTGGCTGGTGCTACCTCACCATGCCGTCAGGGTGCCACGCCACTGGTCTTGTGAAATTGTTGAGCTCTTCCACCAAAAAACACAGTTTTCGAGTCGTGGGAGGTTTGAATTTCTGATGTTGTTTCACGCCGTTTCAAGTTACGTTCTTGGGCTCGTTGGATTCATCTAGTCGAAAGAAAGCTCTAAGTATATATATCGTGACTCTATTTTGTCCAGTTTGAAAGTTGCCATTTTTAAGTGTTTTGAGTTTTTGACTCGGCCGTTCGATTATATTTTTGATATCATTTTTGGAATGTACTCGGAAAATAAAGAAGTTTGATATAAATATTGACTATGTTTAGTGATAGACATGAAAAATGAAATCGGACGGCTAAAATTTGACTCATTTTGTATGCCACCAGTTCATTGTGTGTCTGGACCCAAATTGGATGAGTTATATATCTAACTTAGATATTTTGGATGCTAGGAATTCAGTAAAGAGGTCCGTTATGGATTTGAAGCTCCATTGAGAAATTGGTTTTTCACAAGACAATAATCTAGGGCTTGGAATTGGTTTCCAACTCTCCGAGCGATCGCCCAATGACACCTTGAGGATTCAATAGGGTGGTATCGCTATTCTAGTGAGGTAATGACTCAGTTACCTTTATGTTATATCGTTTTCGAATAAAACTCACATTCTGCAATATATGAGAATAAATGCGATTTTAGAATTATTTGAAATATATTTGATAGAAATTTGATTGTATGATATATACTATTTGGAATTTTTTGAGTGCAGTTTATTTTTTGGTATTTCAAAAATAGAGCCGTTATGCTGCCTATTTTTCAATAAAAACCTAACATATATATTATATTGAAAAACTAGAGCACAATAGTTTTCACACTTCACTTTTATATTGCACGTGTTATAAGAATATACATGAGCACCGTGTTAGCATCATGGATTTAAAATGTGGCACTACGTATCTCACCATTGGTGTAGAGTCCGTAAACCCGTATGAAGTTTTGTTACTTCTAATTATCTTCTCATTTGGCAGACATAAGTAATTCGGTTACTCCTTTAGGTTTAGTAAGCGACAATGGGTGTCCCCTACAAGTATGGGCTTAGGCATCAAGCAGGCTATTAAGTACACTTAGTGTGATCATCTTGGATTTCCATAGATGAAAGGATGAGAGTTGATGGATATGGGTTGACTTGTGTCATGTGCATATGAATTGAATGGATTTGCTTATATTATTTATAATATATATATATACATAAGGATTTCTTGTTTTTGACTATTATATGTATGTTTTGGATTTGTACTAATCATGCAAGAGTTTTCTATTATTAAAATATTTTCCTTCGAGGTAATTGCTTTCCTATTGGATATTTCATGCTCACCTTTTACCTTCATTCTTTTGGGTATCTTGTGTGACCTTGGTGATTAAGAGGATTAAAAGGCTATCTTGACTATAGTTCGTTATCTTTGTAATACTAGAAGTTTAGTGTTTTTATAGTGTTTGGATTTTGTATTAGCATTGAGCTAAGATTACTATTTTCTTTTATGTCTGTGAACTGATGTATACCATTATAGTATTTGACTATTTGTTGTGGATGATGATGATGCTTGAACCCTATTTTTTGAACTACGTTTTTTAGTATTATTCGATCTATGTGAAATAGTGTATACAAACTGTGGGAGAGGTTCACGGGATAAGATTCCAAATATTTTTTTAAATGTATTGCTTTATAAAACTAAAATTTTAAGACCCTTTTTAAAATAAATCAAGAAATTTCTCATCTTTATGAAATTCCCCTTCTGCTATTAGCTCGGATTTTGGGCCGTGAAAGAAAGTTTAGTATCAAAGCTTGTGTTCAACAGCTCAGGTGTATCACTATTTAAGTACATTGAAGTTGTTTTATGACAAATATGCATTATTATCTCACTAATAGTTTAACATATTGTTTCAGACTTTTAAGTATGCCTCCAATAAGAGTTCCGAGGCACCGGATGGGTTCTGAATTCCTCTTCGTCTGGATTTCACTCATCTGATCGAGGTGATGTTGCAGAAATTTGCCTAGATGAGTAATCTAGACTTTCAGCCTCCAATAGGAATTCATTAGTTGGATCAATCTAATCATCTCCAATGGTTCATGTGTCTCCATCCACGACAGTTTGACAGAAGACCAGAAGCTTTCACGATAATTGTTCGATTGTGTGAGATGGAGAAGCACTTTCGAGCCCTTAGTATTCCGGTTGAGTTTTGGGTTATATTTATTGTTACCCGTCTGACGAGGAATGCTATTCGCTAGTAAGAGACAATGGAACAAATGTAAGATATGGTGAGTCTGACTTGAGAAGACTTTGAACGAATTTTCAAAGCTCAATATACCGATGAAGACTAACAAGGCGAAGTTGTAAATTGATTTGAGACTTTGGTCCATTCTCAAACCGGCAGTACGAGTGTTCTAATTTGTCATAGAATACTGTCACAGCATATTTTGTGAGAGCTTATGTATTGCCAAATAGTAACAAAATCAACACAAAAAAAAAAAAAAAAAAAAAAAAAAAAAAACAGAACAAACATGTATTCAAAGACATTTTTATGGTCAATTTAGCATGACAGCTTATACTTATCACTAATGTTAAAATGTAGTTTGTTTTCCTTTTTATTGAAGAGAATAAAAGATATTAGAAAAAATAACGAGTCACGTTCCAACTTTGTCTTCCAAAATTTCCTTTTTTTTTTTCTGCCTTCAAAAAGGAAAAGTCCAAGGTCAATTAAGATAGATCCGGGGAAACGTTTGATAGTACACATATAATCAGAAATGAGAATTCGTAGTACAGAATGGTGGGTGTGTAGTACATAGGGAGGTTCTAGAAAATATTGAAAATAAATAACCGAATAAAAGGAATATTAGAATATACTAATTAATTGTGATATTTCAGAAGTCTTTATATTCAAGTCATGAATATGTGGTGTGTTCCCAAATTGATATTTTTTTTCGTCTATATCAACTTCACAAACAGTGGGAAAAAAGTTGCAATTATTTATATTCTTAAATAGGAAAAAAATAATAATAAAATATTATTCGTAAAAATATTGAGAAAATCCTTACCCTTCTCGTGAATTTCTTGGAAATTAGTCTCACTAGTTATCGGCTTATTACAGGAAGAAAGTTAACTATCTTTTAGCAAGTATCTAATTAATTCTTATGAATATAAAAAGAACGTACATATGGGACATCGATAGTACTCAACACATAATGACGTATCTATTTATTATTGAACGATTTTCATTAATAAATTAGATTCTACATAAATTTCATCTGAATTATAATTATAATTAGTTAGTGACTAATTAACACATTATGTGATACTAGATACCACTAATGCTTCATAACATTATTCAACATTATTCATATAAAGAAGAAAATAAATTGCTTACCATAACACTACACCTTGTATCTATTTTTATTAGTTGTAGTGCTTAGGGCCAACTTGATATTGTTTGTGCTTCAATTATAGGGTGAGTAGAAGAGCTATAAATTATAAATGCTGTAAAATAATTTTTAAGATATTTGTATGATATCAATAGTTTCAGCTTTATACAAAAGAAACTATTTCTCTACTCTTCAAAATTTTACTTAAAACAATGCTTATTCAACAAATTATAAAATCTATTGGCCAATAGTAAAATTTATTAAACATCTATCATTTATATATTTTTCTGAACCTTTTAAAACCTCAGAAATAGTCCTCCAATGCAAACATGGACAAGTCTCTAGTGCTGCTCATATTAAAAAGGGTTTATGGTACAAATGGTCTATAAACTATTCAATGTGTGACAATTTGGTTCTCAAAATTTCAAGTATAATAATTAAACCTCTAAATTTTTTTATCTGTAATAATTTAGTCCTTAGATTATCTAAATTATAACTTGCTATTAAATTTCTAATCAAAGACGTATATAAAGAGCACGTTATAATTGTCACGACCCAAAACCCGGGCTAGTGGCAAAAGGAGAATTTCACTTGGTGGGAAATTCCTTAATTTATTTGAAAAGTGTCAAAAGTTTTAGTTTTTATAAAATCAGTCCATTTAAATAAAAACATTTGGAATTCCATCCCGTGAACCACTCCCACAGTTCGTATACACCACTAAACCTAGATTGAATGATCACCTAAAAACATGAAATTAATTTTAAAACCCATCATCATCATCATCCACCACAGATATCCAATAACAGGAAGGCATGCATAAGTTTACAGACAATTTGAAAGCAGTAATCATGGTTCAATGCTAGCACAAAAATCCAAATAGTCCAAAGACTATGATCTCAAACTTCTAGCATTACCAAGAGGCGAACTACAATCAGGATGGCTTCTTAGTCCTCTTGATCACTAGGATCGCACCGAGCACCACCTGAGGAGGAAGGTAAAGGGGGTGAGCATACAATGCCCAGTAGGAAGATAGTTACCTCGGGGAAAACCTTTCAGTGATGGGAATCTCCTGCATGGTTAGTTTAAATCCGAAAC
>JXTB01000739.1:87316-120694 GCA_002914805.1 Parasponia andersonii | reverse complement strand
GAACATAGAGCCCCCCTTTATATAGATTGTAGTGACCTTATCCCCCTAGGTTCCTTATGTCTCTAGGATCCTAATTGTATAAACGGGTAACTATACAATTGGGTAATTATCCAATTAAGTAATTGGATAATTATTCAAAACGGATAACTAGTTAATTACAAACAATACAATTAGATAACTACTCGAAAAGGATAACTTAGTTAATCGCAAATAGGAGTCTTCAGTTTCCCTTTCCTTGTAGGTTTCTTCCACAGCATTTACATATTTCCCTCTTCTTGTAGGTTTCCTTTATAGTGTTTTCGTGTTTCCCTTTTCCTATAGGTTCCCTGTTTATTAAGGAAAACTATACAGAGAAGGTCGCACAAAAACCTGCAGAAGAGGTCGCATATAAGCATCACGGAGGAGGTCGCATATATCCTTCTTGGAGGAGGTCGCGTATAAAACTTATGCGACCTTAGGATTTTAAACCGCATAACACAAAGTGTGGAGGTTTTATTCTCAAAATTGTCTTATCAAATCAACCAAACCAGTCCAATTAAACTTGCGGAGTGTGGATAATCTCTAGGAAATTAGATTAGAACACATAAATTTATTAAAACAAAAAACCTTCTTATATGCAGATCAGTTTTATTTTATAAATTGTACTCAATCCGTAAATCTCATATAAGTAGATTAAGACTATAATGTATGCTTTTATAATTTTGCGCAATATTAAAAACTTTTAAAGGTTAAATCTCTAAGTTTTAAACTTTTTACTTTAAACTTTTATACATTATATTGCTATTTAGTAATAATTTTCTTATAGAAATATTAACAGTACCTTAATATCAAGAAAAATAGCCAAATGTATTATTTTATGCTTAAAAAGAAAACTATAATGCTCAATTATTTGTCCCTAGCCTAAATGAGCAACATAATCGACCATTATTCGTGTGGACTCGGATTGGATGCGTTAAATTTTTTTTTTAGGAGGATTTAACTGAATAGAATTTAGTAAGAATAAGCCTCTGATCCAAGCGTAGCGCCCATGTCGGGGTTTCTTCTTAATGCTAAAGTGTGGACTTTGCCCCGTATCGGTAATATGGGTATAAAGTGGGTCACTTGTACACCTTCCAAAATTTCTTAGGAGCTAATAGGATCAACAGTGAGACTATGTTTGGTAGGAGGAAAAAAAGAAAGAATGAAAAGGAAAATGAGAGAGAAAATTGAATTTTGGGTTATTTTGTAGGATGAAAAAAAAAAGGGAAAGGGCAATGGAAAAAAGGGAGGAAAAAACTGAGAAGGAAAAAAGTTTTAACTAATGAAAGAATTAAATTTATGAAATCATCCCTGCATTCCAATTTTTAAAATCCTACATTGAGGATAAAATAATTATTTAAACTAAATTAAAATTTTTTTCTATTCAATGCCAAATATTTTCCGTTCTGTCCTATATATTTTTTAAATCTTACTTAAAGACATTTTTTCGTAAAGCTCGAGCTGTCTCCATAATAGGCCAGATTTTCCTGAAAGTGACACCATCATTTTGTTGAATGGTGTATAACCTAAGGAAGTGAACCTTGAGAATCTAACGACTCTTTAAAGGGTCATGAGTTATATATTCCACTAGAATTAGAACGAAAATTTGGATTATTTTTTTTTAAAACTGTGTCTCGATCATAGTACAAAGCATAGAAGGTAGGATTTCATAATAGGTTAGGGGAGCACTACCTTGGCCAAATATCACGACCTTAGCCTTAAACAAAACAATCTTACGGCACGTAGTAGAGTCCGTCATATTAAGTCAGCCTATCAACACTCAATAAAGAGACTTAGAGTGAACTTCGAGACAAAGTGGCAAAGGATAAGAGAATTTGAGTGAATGAAAGTTTTATATTATACTTAAAATGCCTACAACTCTCCCAAATGAGACTTTGTGTACAAATGTACCTAAGGGATCCTTTATATAGGCAAAGCCTAAACCAACCAAAGGTTATGATCGTGCCAAGTGGCATGATCTTATAAAAGGTCTAGAGTATTCTCAAATAAAGTGATAATATCTACAAAGATATTTATATAGAGAAATCTAGAACAAACATGACCTAGATTCGTCTAAGAGGATCACCCACTATCTTGACTCTTCCAAAGATATTTACATAGAGAAATCTAGAACAAGCATGGTCTAGATCTTTCTAGGAGATTCACCCATTATCTTGGCTCTTCCAAGTCATTCTAGGAGTTTCTAGGACCGTCTAATCCATCTAGCGTTATCCGCCCTTGTCTAGAGCCTTCTAGGACTTAGTAGGGCCATCTAGAGTCTTCTAGCACAGTCAAGACCTCTCTTGATCATTCTAGAAATGTCCACCATATTCTAGGGCTTTCCTCTATCCTTTTGGGTGAGCAGTATATATAAAGAACTTAGAGCCATGAGCAGCAACATTTAGATTTTAGGGAGCCAAATGAGCGGGGCGTAACACCCTCTCCCACTCAAATTCGCGACATCCCCATCACGCCATCGACTTTAAATCACTCGATATAATTTTTGAGTTGCCATAAGGTATCTTTATGCTTCTAGCTAGCCTCGGCCTCGGGCAAATTATTCCATTTCACTAAGTATTCTCGATAATTAGGTACACTATGTTAGCGGATCAAGCGATCGGCAACAATATACTCCACTTCTTTATCAAAAGAGGTTACTACCGCAGTAGGATTCCTTTTGGACTCACCCCTTGAAGGATCTTCCTCATCTCCATGGTAGGTGTTGAGGGAGGTTTTGTCAACAATAAATTTGGAAAAATTGCAAAATGTGGCTTATGTGTGAAAATGGTTAATTCATCAAAGTAAACAAAGAGACAAGAATTTTATAGTGGTTCAGCCTAAAAAAGATGAGCCTATATCCACTGTTTTTTTACTATCTTCTGAAGAATTACAAGAGCTCAAAATTACAATATGTTGTCCGGAAGGAAGAAGTAAGAGTCTAAGAAGTTCCCAAAAGATCTAAATGATAGAAGATCAAAGATATCCCAAAAAGATCAAAAGATAAAGGATCAAAGATCAAAAAGAATCCAAAGATCCCCCACTGAAACATTGAACTCCCTTTATATAGGTAAGGATAGCTCAATGTTTCCTAATTGTGAGAATGGGTAATTATATAATCGGAAAATACAATTCGAGAAATAATATAACTGGGTAATAACTCAAATGAGATGACTAGTCGATCTTTAAAGGGAAACTTTTGTTTCCCTTTCTTTGTAAGTTACCTGTTTTGACGAAGCTTAGTCTAGTTTTCTTTTTATTCTGGTCGCACTTAACTCGTTCAGAGGAGGTTGCACTAACTTATGCGGTGGAGGTCACACTTAACTCCATCGGAGGAGATCGCACTTAATCTTACTCCTGCGACCTGACACGTTCACTTGATCAACTTTTCCCTTTTTGGTATTGACCAATATATAGGATTTTAGACCGCACAACAATTGCCCCCAACTCCATTAGTTCTTTAGGACAAAATGGAGCTTCCTTCTACCATAAGTGCGAGCTTGAAAAATACGATGTCATGACCTAGACTTGAGACCCTTGAAGAGTCGCCAGATCTTAAATCTCACTTTTTCAAGATCACGCGCACCTTTTTCTGACAGATGAAACTACGTGTCACTTTTTCTAAGAAGAATAGCAAAACTTGAGGAGACTTTTCCCTTCTTTTCCTTTTTTAAACAGACACAATGATAGCGATGATGCTTGCTGTTATCTTAAAT
Source organism: Parasponia andersonii (assembly GCA_002914805.1). Taxonomy (NCBI): domain Eukaryota; kingdom Viridiplantae; phylum Streptophyta; class Magnoliopsida; order Rosales; family Cannabaceae; genus Trema; species Trema andersonii. The sequence continues at coordinate 116,963 of JXTB01000739.1, read as the reverse complement.
CGAATCGTTTAAAATTTTGAAAAGATATCGATTTAATTTTGGAAAAATCAAATCCCGTATAAACTTTGGCCTTTGGATCTGAAAATTAAATACCTTGATCTACGGCTGTGATTTGACAATGCTCGAGACATATATATCGAAAACTAATTTGTCTCTTCTTCAAAACTCCTATCATCTGCTATTTCTCTCGAAACCCAAAGCATTCACAAAGCAATCCTTTCGGCGCCGTCTTGTTCTTTAGCTTGAACAACTTTCAGCCTCTTCTCCGACGAAGCTATCACCGTAATCCTTCAGTCTACATCTCGATCCCTCTGTCTTCGAAGAAAGGTTAGTATATATCCTCTCTTTCTTATTGTTCTCTGTCCAGAAAACTCATTTACAGATTTCATTTCTAGAAATTGAATCCGATTGTAGAGCCTAAATGTCCTGAATGAAAACCCGTCCCACACTCAGATGGACTGGAATGAGAATTTTTCAGATCCCCTTCGTTGGTTTATTATAGAATACTTTCTTTTAGATGACTGACAGAGATGAACTCGTGAAAGAGTTTTTTTTTTTTAGGGTCTGAAACCCCCTTTTTTTTTAAGAAACTGCTCGAACAATTTTTATGAATCCGTAGATCGATTAGAAAAAATTCGATGTGCAGCTTGTTGATGCAATCCTAGGATGAGACCCCAAAACTGCTCGCATATAGCTAAGGTCCCTGATGCTCGCATAGGACTAAATCCATCCATATTTCTTTTCAGATGTCTAGTAGTGAGGATTTTAGGGAAGGGAATGCATTCTCAGGAGAATCTTCCAATACCAGTGTTAGCTCCATAAACCTCGAAGATTATCTTGAGCCAGAACCTGAAGTTAAGATAACCAGGGTCAGGCAAAGTAGTCCTCGCATAGGCGACCTTCCTCATGACCAATGGCCCTGGCATATTAGAGATGCCCCTACATTCACAACGGGTTATCAATATGTAGAGGGAGACTAGTTATGCACCAATATAAGGACGAGTTGCACCACGAATAGGCTCAGCAAGATCCTGTGCAACTACAAGATTGCCATCCCTCTTCGCCTTCCCATGGAGTTCAATCGACCACATACACCACCTTGCGGAATTGTCTCATTCTCTGAAGCAGTTCTCAAATGCAGTGTCCAACTCCCACTTCATCCTTACATAAAATCCATTGTCGATTATTATGGAGTTGTTCCTTTTCAACTAACTCCAAATACTTATAGATACATGGTAGGTCTGTACATACTATACCATAAACTAAGCTTAGAAATCCCCACTCCTGAAGAGTTCGCTTGGTTTTACCAAGTGAAATCAAACCCATCAAACTTCGGTTTCTTTTATGCGAGCAAGTAGTCGAACCAAGCAATAAAAACTATCTACGGGGTTCGCAACAACATGCCACTTTGACTATGCGGATAACAGCTTCTTTCAAAATCCTGGTAGATAACTTTAAGTTTATCGCCTTTTCTGCATAAACATATTATTCTGACCGCACTCGTATGTCATCGCAGATAACATGGAACGGCTTGGACTTTCTAGAGAACAGCTCACAAGGATGTACAGAATAAACGACCTTCTGATTGAAGAATTCGATTGGAAGAAGCTGGGACTTCCAAGAACTTAGTCGCTTGTGGTCTGCTTCCAAGGGGAGCCGCCTTCCCGGATTCCACCGTCCGTTCGACCAGACCCTCTAGCTTGAAGAAGAAGAAGCCGAGGAAGCAGACGGAAAAGAGTGCCTCATCTTCCAAACCTAGGAAGCATAAAGCACTTGCCACCCCTATAACCTCGGAACCATCATCTCCAGAAACTGCATCACCACCAGCTTTTCCACAGCAAGAACGTAATTATTTACTTTTTTATATCATCATATTATGTCACCTCGCATGCTGACTCACATCTGTACAGAAATGGTTATTGGTAGCGGACTGGGAGCACCGCCTTCCACTCTAGGGTCAATGGCAAAGTCCAAGACGCCAGAGAGCACACCTCCATCGATGTCAAAAGGGAAAGAGAAGGTCAACACTTCTAAGAAACAAAAAGTCACCTTCGAGGATATCCCAACAAGCTCGCCTCCTCCTCAGCCTCAAACTGTGAGCCATCCTAATCCATCCAAGGAGACTACCACTTCTTCGGAATCGAACCAGGTTAATAAAGACGAGGAGCTTTTCGCACTCCTTAAATAATTGTCGGAGAAGGTTGGTATGAGCATAGCCTTCATTGATCGTTTCACTTCCGAAGATGGATGGGAGAGGATGAAGCGACGATCAACCAAGGTTGCCTTTGGTTCTGCGATGAGGATGTTGGCAAATGTAAACATCTTCTATTTTCTCTCTTCGACGCACCTTTCTGGTATTGATGTGCTATATTTTCAGACTGCTACAGCTGCTGTCCTGATGCATGATCCAGTCCTTGAGTGTTTGGAAAAAGCCGATAAAGTCGAAGAAATAACCCAAGCATTCGAGGACTCGGAGAAGGCTCGAGAGGAAGAGAAAAAGTCTTTCGAACTGGAAAATCGGCAGCTACGCGAGGATCTAGCCGAGGAAAAGCTCGAAAAGGAGAAACTCAAGGGGAAAATTAAAGAGCTTGAAAAGACTATCTCCGAGCATCCAGATCGCATGAAGGAGGCGACAACAGAGGCGGCTCATAAGGCTGTTGAAGAGTTCAAGGCTACTGAAGTCAAGGAGCTCGAAGACAAAGCCAGTGACATCGTCTCGTCGACCATTATATACAACATCTTCTGCGAGTATCCGAACTTCGACTTTTCCATCCTTGGCGAAGACGTGGTCGAGCTTGTCCAGAGTTGGAGGGAAGCGAAAGCTACCAAAACTGGAGATGGTGGAGCGAGCACTCTGCATAAAAATAATGTTCTTTTATTTTTTTTTTTAACTTCAGAACAATACAAGCTTGGTCCCCTTCTTATTTGTATTTCTTTGCTTGCATATAAGTGCGAGCATTTATCAATGAATGAATGCTTTCTTTATTAGACGTTTATTCCTGCAAAACAATGAAAACACTAAGTTGTAATAAAGAAGATAATTAATTTAATCAAGTAGTCAATTACTAGGTGACTGATCGGTACGCTATTGCGATTCGAATCCAACACACTTAAAATGGTTGTGTTAGGATAGATTAGGTCGCTTAAGAAAATACAAGTATGAGCGATGCAAACTCAATACTGTTTTTCAAAAGTTCCATGGCAAAATGTAAATATGGCAATATATCATATCGAACAATGAACGTTATGCTTAGTTACTTTGTTGTTCGAGGAGGGAAATTACGTAATACGACATGCTAAGGCATGAAGCGAGGAGAAAATCCTAAGATTTTAAGGAATTTTAGATATTTCAACGATCTAAAATTTTGATCCCTCTAAATGGACGTTTTGCATAGTTCCTTAGGAAGCAAATAGGAGATAATATTCTGATTCCATAGCCCCCGAGTCTTATATTATTCGAAGACTACCATAAAACTATAAAAGGTGGTCAAATCGAATGATCGATGAGGTGACACCCTTATTGATGATGACGAATGACGAATAACGAATGACGATCAATGAATGATGATCAACGAATGACGAACAACGAATGACGAATAACGAATGAGGATCAACGAATGACGAACAACAAATGACGAATAAGTAGATATCTTTATTGATGAATGACGAATACATGAAGGTATACATGAAGATTTATTGATAATAGTGACGAAGTTGTTCTGCATTCTAAGCATGCTCGATCTTTTGTCCGCTAGTGTGAGCTAACTTATATGTCCTAGATCGAATGATGGCATCAATAACATACGGTCCTTCCCAAGAGAGTCCAAATACTCCAACACCGTGCTCTTTATTATTAGGTAGGACTTGCCGAAGAACAAGGTCACCAACTTCAAATCTTCTTTGTCTGACTTTAGAATTATAATATCGAGCAGTGCGCTGTTGATATGATGTGATTCGAAGCCATCATTCTCTTTCCTCTTGCTTGATACTCGCCGTTCACTTGACAAACGACCAGCTGGAAATCACTGTATACCTCAATCACTTCGACCTTCATTTCTTGTGCGAGCTTTAGCCCGGCTATCAGTGCTTCATATTCTGCCTCATTATTTGATGCTGGAAATTTGAAGCGAAGTGCACAATGAATATTATGCCCTTCAGGACTGATTAGTATTAAGCCTGCACCAGCTCCATTCTCGTTCGACGATCCATCGACATAAAGCTTTCACAATCTGGATAAATCTGTAGCAAGCTTTTCAATTACTTCTGTGGGAAGATTGACATCATATGTGAATTCCGCAATGAAATCTGCGAGGACTTGCCCTTTGATCGTCGTGCGAGGTTGAAAATCGATGTCGAACTGACTTAACTCAATTGCCCACTTAAGTAGTCATCCGGAAGCCTCGGGTTTTTGCAGAACCTGCTTTAATGGAAAGTTCGTGAAAACTTTGATGGTGTGCACATGAAAATAAGGTAGAAGTTTCCTGGATGCGACAATGAGTGCTAATGCCAATTTCTCCATCTCTGGATATCTTGTTTCAGCATCAAGTAGTCTTTTACTTATGTAGTACACTGGTAGCTGTATCTTTTCATATTCTCGAATTAACGCAGCGCTTGTCGCATATTTAGAAACAACGAGGTACAAATATAATTCTTCCCCCTGATCTGGCTTCGACAAGAGTAGAGAAGAACCTAAGTGTATTTTTGATTCTTAGAATGCCTGCTTGTATTCTCCCGTCCACTCGAACCTCTTCGAACCTTTCAATACTTCAAAGAATGGTTGGCACTTATCCATTGACTTGGATACAAATCGACTCAATGCCACCACTCTTCCTACCAGGCTCTGTATATCTTTGGGTTTTCGAGGAGATTGCATATCAATCAGCGCTTATTTCTTCTGAGGGTTAGCTTCAATGCCTTGCTGATTGACCATAAAACCCAGAAACTTTCCAGATCTTACCCCGAATGCACATTTCTGGGGATTCAGCTTCATTTGATACTTTCAGAGAATTTTGAACATCTCATCAAGATGTTTGATGTGATCTTCGGCTTTCTTCGACTTCACCAGCATGTCATCAACATATACCTCCATTGTCTTGCCAATTTGTTTTACAAACATCATGTTGACAAGACACTGGTAGGTTGCGCCTGTATTGATGAGTCCGAAGGGCATCTTTTTGTAACAGTATAATCCTCGATCAGTGATGAACGAGGTATGCTCCTCATCTAGTTTGTACATGGGGATTTGATTGTATCCAAAATATGCGTCCATGAAACTTAAGAGTTCATGTCCTGACGTCGCATCTACAAGCTGGTCGATTCTTGGAAGGGGAAAGCTGTTCTTCGGGCATGCTTTGTTCAGATCGGAGAAATCGATGCACGTTCTCCACTTCTCGTTGGGTTTCTTTACCAAAACCGGGTTTGCAAGCCAGTTCGGATAAAAAGATTCCTTGATAAATCCAATTTCGAGCAACTTTTCTACCTCTTCTTTCAACACGACGTAGCGTTTGGGATTCATTGCTCTTCTTTTCTGCCGTACAGGCTTCTTTGTTGGATCTATGTTAAGACTGTGGCATATGATATTCGGATCGATCCCGACCATGTCCGAATGTTGCCACGCGAAGACATCAAAGTTAGATTCTAGAAAAGCGACCAATGAAGCTCGCACAGGTTCTTGAAGCTTCGCTCCAATCTTTAAAATCTTGGAGGACCTGTCAAATAGCAAATCCTCCAAGTCTTCAATGGGTCTAGTTTTGACCTCTCCATCGATTTCTCCAGGGTAGAGGTCTTCGCTTGTCGTTTCGATTGACGTTTCTTCTGACACTTCGACTGACGTTTCGCCTGATACTTTGAAGGTCATTTCACCTGATGCTTCTCTTTGTAGTTAGACCATCATTGTGCGAGGTGTCGCATCCTTTGCTGCGAGCTTTAAAGAGTTGCTATAACAAGTCCTCGCATCATATTGGTTGCCACGCACCTCGCCTACTCCTTGTCGAGTCGGGAATTTCATAGCAAGATGGTAGACTGAAGTAATAGCTCAAAGTTCCCTCAGTGTTGGTCTTCCTAGTACAGCATTGAATGCAGAGGGGCAATCTACAACCAACAATTGGGCCATTACCGTTGAAATCCTAGGATAGGTTCCAATGTTAACCATTAACTCAATCATGCCCATAGGCATTATGCTGTTACCAGTGAATCCGTAGAGTGGAGTGACAGCAGGCTTTAGGTCGCTTTCATTCAACCCCATCTTCTTAAAGGCGTCATAATATAGGATGTCAACAGTACCTTCATTATCGACCAATACTCGCCATAATTGTGTGCTTCCACAATTGATCTTTATGACCAACGCATCATTATGTGGATAATGGACCTCCCTTGCATCTTGTTCTGTGAAGGTAATATCTATATCCGGTACTCACTGAAGCTTTCGTGGTCGCTGTTCCAGGTGCATGACATTGGTCAATGGTTGCTGCCGAGCTTCTCGAGCATACCTATCCTGCGCTCTCTTGGAATCTCCACCAAAGTGCGGTCCTCCGAAAATAGTTCGCACCTCGCGCTGAATTTTTAGAGGTCACTGTCGGTTTTCTTCTCGCCTTTCATTATTCTGTTTAGAGTATTGCCACAACCGCCCTTCCTTAATCAATCTTTCGATCTTATCTTTCAGGGCAAAGCGGTTTTGGTATTGTGTCCAATGTCATTGTGATACCGACAAAACTTGTTGGGGTCACGCCTCGCTCTACCTCTTTTCATCGGTTCCGGTTGATGATACCACTCCTGTTGGTTTGTGACAGCATAGATATGATCTATGGGTACGTTTAATTCAGTATAATTATTGAACCTCATGGGAGCTCTTGGAATCTTCTATTTTTTCTATTTGGGCTGCTTCTTAGTCGATTGTTCATTACTCCTTTTGTTCGACTTCTTATCATTATTGTTGTTATTTGTGGTCGCATCTTTGGCAGCATCCTTTCCTCCTCCCTTTGTTATCATATGAAGGTTTTCTCGTGAAGATTCCACCCTTAGATGTCGACCAACTCTTCGATAGAAGTCTTCAAGGGTTCTGCATTCCCGCTCTAGTAACTCTTCCCAAAGTTTAGTTTCCGGTCGTACCCCAGCCATCATTAGAGTTAAAACTCTTCCCTCAGGTGGGTTATTGACGTTCGCCAACTCTGAAGTAAAACGATTTAGGTAAGATCGTAGAGTTTCCTCTGGGCCTTGCCGAATAGCAGACAGACTTACCAGTGGAACAGTAAAATTCTTTGCGGCCTAGAATTGCCTCAAGAATGCAGTCTGAAGCTGTTGCCAGGACGAGATTGAACCAGACTTGAGTCCTCNCTCTTTTCATCGGTTCCGGTTGATGATACCACTCCTGTTGGTTTGTGACAGCATAGATATGATCTATGGGTACGTTTAATTCAGTATAATTATTGAACCTCATGGGAGCTCTTGGAATCTTCTATTTTTTCTATTTGGGCTGCTTCTTAGTCGATTGTTCATTACTCCTTTTGTTCGACTTCTTATCATTATTGTTGTTATTTGTGGTCGCATCTTTGGCAGCATCCTTTCCTCCTCCCTTTGTTATCATATGAAGGTTTTCTCGTGAAGATTCCACCCTTAGATGTCGACCAACTCTTCGATAGAAGTCTTCAAGGGTTCTGCATTCCCGCTCTAGTAACTCTTCCCAAAGTTTAGTTTCCGGTCGTACCCCAGCCATCATTAGAGTTAAAACTCTTCCCTCAGGTGGGTTATTGACGTTCGCCAACTCTGAAGTAAAACGATTTAGGTAAGATCGTAGAGTTTCCTCTGGGCCTTGCCGAATAGCAGACAGACTTACCAGTGGAACAGTAAAATTCTTTGCGGCCTAGAATTGCCTCAAGAATGCAGTCTGAAGCTGTTGCCAGGACGAGATTGAACCAGACTTGAGTCCTCGAAACCACTTCTTCGCCCCTCCTGTGAGAGTTATAGCAAAGCATCTACAACGTGCGAGATCATCAACACGATGAAGTTCCATCAGGTCACTGAAGTGATCCATATGGTCCTGCGGATAAGTTTTCCCATCAAAAGTGTTTATGGTGGGAAGTTTAAATCCAACCTCTTCGCTGAATGGCGATTGACGATACCCATCAGCGAGCTCATTGTCCCAACCAGCAAGTGCATCTAAAGCAATCCTCAGGTTATGAACATCGACGTTCAAAGGGAGAACATTCTCTCTTACTGGTGGTAGGAGTGGCCTCTGATCGTTGTCGCGATATAAGGCGGGTTGGTTAGGTATGGTCTGCTGCGACCTTAGGGATTCCAATGAAATAGTGCGACGAGATCAGCTTTAGTCGTTGTGATGCGATGTGGATCGCTCCTGACTACGTCGCTGATCCAGATGTTGTCTCAGGTTTGTAGGATTCTGTCGAGATTCCTTACTGATCCTTTCAAAGACACTCATCGATTGACGTTTTTGCTCGTTGTCTAGATAATCACGATTGATGGTTGCTCTCTGGGAAGGTTGTCCATAATCACAATTAGTGCTCGAACTTTTAGTACCAGATACCAGAGGCAAGTTTGCGACCTTTCCTTTTCCCTTGGAGATACAATCTCCTCGACGCTCTTACTGAGCTTTAGGTTGGTCATGGTTCCCTGTCTCCAGGATCTGAATTCCTCTCTCAGGTTGTTAAGTGGGACGTTCTCTGGGACGTTCATGCCGTGGTGGAGTTAGCATCTGTCCCTCAGCAAGTCGTCGTAGAGAGTCATTAATCTGACTTGTAATTTGCTGAAGGTTCACCAGTGTTTCCTCCATACGATCCTATCTCTGGACAATATTTTCTGGTGCGGTCATAGCAGGCTGATCCTGAGCAGGATCTACCTGTGCAGCAGCGATACTTTGGGGATGATTTTTGCTAGTTTCGGTGTTTCTAGTAGTGTTTCTGGTGTTTTCCATAGTTGAAAGAAGCAGAATGGACAAAATTTTTTGCTAGAATAGCCCTCCTTCTAGCGCCAATTGTTGACGGAGGTTTTGTCAATAATAAATTTGGGAAAATTACAAAATGTTGCTTGTGTGTGAAAAGGGTTAATTCATCAAAGCAAACAAAGAGACAAGAATTTTATAGTGGTTCAGCCCCAAAAAAGATGAGCCTACGTCCACTGTTTTTTTATTATCTTCTGGAGAATTACAAGAGCTCAAAGTTACAATGTATTGTCCGGAAGGAAGAAGCAAGAGTCTAAAAAGTTCCCAAGAGATCTAAAACATAGAAGGTCAAAGATATCCCCAAAAGATCAAAAGATAAAAGATCAAAGATAAAAAAGAATCCAAAGATCCCGCACTGAAACATTGAACTCCCTTTATATAGATAAGGATAGCTTAATGTTTCCCAGTTGTGAGAATGGGTAATTATATAATCGAAAAATACAACGAGTAACAATATAACTGGGTAATAACTTAAATGAGATGACTGATTGATCTTTAAAGAGAAACCTTTGTTTCCCTTTCTTTGTAAGTTACCTGTTTTGATGAAGCTTAGTCTAGTTTTCTTTTTATTCTGGTCGTACTTAACTCGTTCGGAGGTGGTCGCACTAACTTATGCGGTGGAGGTCGCACTTAACTCTTTTGGAAGAGGTCGCACTTAACTCTTTCGGAGGAGGTCGCACTTAATCTTACTCATGCGACCTGACACGTTCACTTGGTTAACTTTTCACTTTTTTGTATTGACCAACATGTAGGATTTTAGACTGCACAATAGTAGGGTTTTAGCATGCTAACATGGAGTACATAGAAAATCTTTAACTTGGTAGGGAGTTGAAGCTTATAGGAGACCTTACTCACGCGCTTGAGTACTAGAAATAGACCCTCGTATTTGCATACCAACCCTTTACGTACCTTTCTTAAGGTTTTGAATTGTTGGGGCAATAGTTTGACAAGGACTAAACCCCTCTCTTGGTACTCAACGTGCCTCCTCTTTTTGTCGGCCCATTTCTTCATTCTTTTAGAAGCTTTGTTCAAGTAGGCCCTAGCCAACTTCACTTGCTCATGCTAGGCCTTAGCAAACTTAAATGCCGCAAGACTCTTCTCACCATAGTTTGCCACTAAGGCATGTAGAGTCATAGGTTGTTGACCCATGACTATCTCGAAAGGACTATTGCCTGTAGACTTGCTCCTTTGGAGGTTAAAAAAGAATTGGACTACGTCAAGTAATTTTGCCCAATCTTTTTGGTTGGCACTCATAAAGTGCCTCAAGTGTAGCTCCAGTAAGGCATTCACCTTTTCCATCTAGCCATCACTTTGGGGGTAAAAGCTAGTAGAAAAGTTTAAGTCTGAACTCATCAACTTGAACAATTCTGTCCAAATCCTTCCAGTGAATTAGGGATCACGATCACTTACAATGTTTGACGGGACTCTCCAAAGTTTCACGACATGCTTCACAAAGAGTGCGCAGTCTCATCGGCGGGATAATCAGGTGAAGTAGGCATGAATGTGGCATATTTGCTGAAGCGATTAACTACCACTATAATGCTGCCAAAGTCCTCTGACTTAGGCAAGCTAGTGATAAAGTCCATGGAAACACTCTCCCACGGCCTCTTAGAAATGGGGAGAGGTTTTAATAATCTACTCGGTGATTGTTGTTCCACCTTGTCTTATTGGCATACAAGACTAGTTTTTACATAGGCCTCAGCATCATCCCTCAGTTGAGGCCAATAGTAGATAGATTTGATAAGAGCAAGAGTGCATTTCTGACTTGAGTGACCAGCCCACAAAGAATTGTGGCACTCTTTAATAAGCTCCTTCCTTAAGTTCCCCTACTTGGGTACATAGAGTTGATTGCTTTTGGTATAGAGAAATCCGTTGCTCAACCAAAAGTATCTCATCTTTCCTTCTTTCACTAGGGGCAGTAGACTTTTAGCAAGAACATCGTATTCTAGCCATTCCTTGATTTTCTCCATCAAATTACTATCACGTCTACTTAAGACAGCCAACTCCGCCTTTCTACTTAGGGTATCTGCCACCACATTGGCTTATATTCAAGTCTATAATCGAATTCTGACAAGAAATCTTGCCACTGAGCTTGCTTGGAACTCAGCTTTTTCCGAGTTTGAAAGTAGCTTGTGGCTATATTATCAGTTATGATCGTAAAATAAGTGCCCAACAAGTAGTGCCGCTATACTCGTAGGCAATGGATGATGGCAGTCATCTCTTTTTCTTGCACTATATAACGTCTCTCGGTGTCATTAAGCTTGCGGCTATCATAAGCAAAAGGACACCCTTCTTGCATTAGAACTCCACTAATAACAAAGTTACAAGCATCTGTGTGAAGTTCATCTGCTTTGGAGTGGTCGGGCTAGCTAAGAATTGGCTCTTCGCTTACTGCCTTCTTCAAGTCTTCAAATGAGGCTTGGCTCTCAGATGTCCACTCCTAAGACTTGTTCTTCTTGAGCAGGTTAGTAAGTGGCGCTGCTATTGCTGAGTAGGACTTGATGAATCGTCTATAGTAGTTCACAAATCCAAGGAAAGATCTTAACTTTGGCATCTTAGTAGGAGGTTCCTACTCTTGGATAGCTTGCACCTTGGCTTCATCTATCATAAGTTTCTCATCCTTTATCTTATGTCCTAGGAACATCACTTCCTCTTGGGCGAAGGAGCACTTTTCCTTCTTGATGAATAGTTGGTTTTCCCTCAAGACCTTGAACACTTTCCTCAAATGTTCTAGGTGCTCTTCCATAGTCTTGCTATAGATGACTATATTATCAAGATAGACACCATGAACCAATCGAGGAAGGGATGAAATAATTTATTCATGAGGGTGCAAAAGGTAGCAGGTGCATTGGTCAGACCAAATGGTATGACTAAGAATTCGTAAGCACTATACCTTATCAAACATGTGGTCTTGGGCTCATATCCCTCTGCTATGCGCACTTGGTAGTACCCCGAGCGCAGATCAAGTTTCAGGAAGTATCTAGTGTTCTTAAGTTGATCGAACAAGTCAGCAATCAGTGGGATGGGGTACTTGTTTTTCACTGTCACCTTGTTAAAAGCCCGGTAATCAATGCACATCCTTAATGAGCCATCTTTCTTTTTCTAGAACAACATCGGGGAATTGAAAAGGGCTTTGGAGGGCCTGATGAAACCTGCATCATGGAACTCTTTTAGTTGTTTCTAGAGTTCTGCTAACTCTGGAGGGGCCATTCGATAGTGACTCATCACGGGTGGCCTCGTGCCTAGCTCAAGCTCAATTTCATAATCCACCTCTCTCCTAGGTAAAAGTTTCTTGGGCAGGGCATTAGGCATCATATCTTGGAATTCATCCAAGATAGCTTGCACCTCCATGGATAAGTCACCTTGAGGTTCTAACTTTTCATCATCATGTTCCTTTAGGATGGTCAAGTAACTCACCTCCTCCCTTTTCAAGTCCTTATTTAATTGAAATGCTAAGAGTACTTTGTTTTTGTCTTCATAGACTGTTCCATTGATACCACACAAGTCTTTTCACTATCCATGATACACATAGAGTTGGTAAAAGGAACTAAAAATGCCCGCACTGCATTAAGAAACTCCAAACTAAGCATCACCGTAAAATCATCCATTGGCACTACTGATAAGTCAAATTGACTAACCCACACACCTAGGCTAGCCTTAATACTATGAGCAACCCTATGGATGAGGCATGCTGCTGAGTTTACTGCCTTAAGAGAGCCTCCTCTATTAGACACCACCAAGCCCAACTACCTAGATTCCTCAATAGAGACGAAGTTATGGGATGCACCTGTATCCACCATGGCTTTAGTGGCCTTGCTATTGATTGTTACATCCACAAAGAGTAGGCCCTTAGCTTATGACTTTGAGGCCGATTGTAAAAACCAACACGTGCACCACTATCTTCCTTATCACCTCCTTCTTGGCTTAGCTCGGAGGCGATTAAGGCATTGAGAGCTTTCTTCTTGGGATACTCGCATGCCCAATGTGGCCTATTGCAAAGAAAACACTTGACTCTTGGCTTTGAGAAATTACGGTCTTCCTTTTCCTTACCCTTGTCTTTGTGCCTGTAGGAGAAAATATCTTTAATCCATTTTCCTCTTTTGGTTTGCTCTCTCCCACTCTTTACTCCACCACCCTTCTTGTCTTTGGCCTTAGAAGGGTCCTTGTTGGTAAAGTGATCAACAAGGCTCTCAGCTACTATAATAGCATCGGCCAAGTCCTGGATACCACGATGCTTGAGCTCTAACTTGGCCCAATTCTGAAGACTATCCATGAACAAGAATATGTCATCTTTATCTGAAGTGTCAGGGACTTCGAGCAAGAGTGTGGTAAACTCTTTCACGTAGTCTTTAATACTACGAGATTGTTTGAGGCTGTGAAGACAGTCTCTTACCTCCTCTTCAGTATCCTCGGGGAAGAATTGCCTATTATGCTCTCTCTTGAAATCATCAAAGGTGACTATGTTGCACACCCCTCGTTACATCTCTTTGTGTCTCCGCCTCCATCATAGCACAATGGTATCAGTTAGATACAAGGCAACATTACGAATTATACTGGTATCATTCATCACACCGGCGACCTCGACGTATTGCTCGAGTCCCCATAGAAAGTTCTCAACTTCCCGAGTATTTTGAGTACCATTGTGGCCTTTAGTTTAGGCACCTCGATCTTTCTTGCCTCAATGGTTGTTGTAGTAGTCACCCCTATAGCCAACGCTCTCTTGGACAAAGCAAGATCACCACCTATCTCATCTATTTTAAGTAAAACAGTAGTGAGTTTTTTTTGGAAGAGATCTCATACCTTGGCAATCTCCGAATGAAGGGTGAAAGGACTTGAACTCGCTCCTAAAGTCGGCCTCTAACCCACCAAGCGCATCTTTGATGGCGCTGTGGATCTCCGCATCCTCTATCTCCAAACTGTCACAACGACTATCTAGATCGTCTACTCACTCACCCAACGTGTCTAAGTTGGACTCTAGTCAGGATACTCTAGTCTCTAAGCTAGTCACCACATCTCTTGACTTGCCGTGGGTAGCACCCTTCTTCCCTTCATCACACCCACGTTCAAAAGTACCAACTTTAACAGGGTTGAGAGTTGCAACAGTAGTTTTCATATAGACAATAGAATTGCCAAATATAATGAGAAACCAAAGCTTTGATACCACGCTATCATGACCCTAGCCTTAAACAAGACAATCGTACGACACTTAGTACAGTCCGTCGCACTAACTCAGCCTATCAACACTTAAGAAAAGGACTTAGAGTGAGTTTTGAGACAAAATGGCAAAAGATAAGAGATTTTGAGTGAATGAAATTTTTGTATTACTTTTAGAATACTTACAACTCTCACAAATGAGACTTTGTGTACAAATGAACTCAATGGGTCATTTATATAGGCAAAACCTAAACTAATCAAGGGTTATGATCGTACTAAGTGGCATGATCTTATAAAGGGTCTAGAGTATTCTCAAATAAAGTGGTAATATCTACAAAGATATTTATATAGAGAAATCTAGAACAAGCATGATCTAGATCCTTCTAGGAGGTTCACCCACCATTTTGGCTCTTCCAAGTCATTCTAGAATCTTATAGGACCGTCCAACCTATCTAGTGCTATCTGGCATTGTTTAGAGTCTTCTAGGACTTAGTAACATCATCTAGAGTCTTCTAGCATGACTAATACCTCTCTTGATCATTCTAGAAGTGTCCATCACATTCTAGGGCCTTCTTCTATCTTTTTGGGTGAGTAGTATATATAGAGGACTTTAGAGCCATGAGCATCAATATTTAGATTTTGGGGAGCTAAATGAGTAGAGCGTAACATAAAGTTGTTAAATAAAAAAAAATACACCAATAACCTAATAACCTAACGTCGGACTTCTAGGCGGTTTTTTTTTTTACAGTTGTTTTGTTGGACCTCACTAATACAACCCCTTATAGTTTTCAAGGGTGTCTATAGTACAAACCCTGTTTCTTTTCTTTTTTATTTTTTATTTTTTTAAATAGATGACTTAGATGATATTAGGGTTATCAATCTGTATCGTGTCGTGTTTAACCTAATTAAATTGTGTCGATAACGGGTTAACTTATGTGTCACTTGTTTAATAAAAATAACATGCAGATTGATTGGTCAAAACGTATATAAATAATATAATTATTAGTTTATTTGATTTTTTTAATTAAGTTTTACTACATCAAGAAACTAATTCATTATCTTTATGTTTTTTATTTTATATTAATGAAAAAATATTTTTTTGAAAATAATTATTTAATATAATTTATTAAAAAATTACTTAATTACGTCAGTTCCAATCAATTTTTTGTCAAATAAATTCAACTGTCATGACTTATATTGCCGCAACATAAACTAGACAGGATTATTACTTTTTCGTTGTATTAAAAAGAAAAAAAAAAAACCATCTTCCTCTACTTCTTTAGTTCTTCTCTCATGGTTGTCTTTCCTTTGGGTTTTGTGGTTCTATGTGTTGTTACACTTGATTGATTAAAACTCAAAACCCATACGTAGATAATTGATTAAAACTACAAAACCCCTGCTTCTTCAGTTCCTCTCCATCATAGTGGATTTTATGGTTTAAAAGTTGGAAAAAAAAAACGAAAAAGAGAATAATAAGGAAAATAAAGATGAACAACCCATGATTGAAATCATCGTATAAATCATGGAAGCAAACATTGCGGTTCTCTCGGCTACTACAGGCTATCGGAAATGGTGGCAATCTGTGATTTTTGACAAGATTTCTATATAACTGAGCAGCATTGGTTTTGAGTTATTTTGCCTTTCGATTGCCTGGGATCGTCGACTTCTGCGCGTGAGACTAGCAAAGAGTGGTGGCTGGTGCGGCGAGGATTGACGATGGTTAGAAGCGATTGGTTCTTCGGTTTGAGCGGCAGATGACAAAGAATATAAGGATAGAGAGGAAGGATGACTGTGCCGTTCTCCAAATCTCGTCTGGAACTCGTTGTCTCCTTCTACTTTTTCTTTTTTCTTTTAAAAAATTTTTCTGATTAACTTTTTACTTTTTTTTCCCTCTCCAATGCTAAGAATCATATGCGGGGAGGTCCACGACTACTACTTCCTAAGTGGGACATCTATTGCCTGAGATTTATTTTGAACCGTTAAAAAGAATATGTACCACCGTGCATCCCCATTTACGGGTTGTATACTAGCCGCTCCCTATGTTTTGTCGTCAAAATTGGGAATTCCAATTCATTTTGGAATTCGTTAAAGAAACAAACAATTTGAACTAGGTAAATAAGATTAGAAATTTCTAATTTGCATTGTAATGTATGTACAAGCAACAACCACAATAACAAAATGCAAAAAAAAAGTATTAATAAATGCATGTAGTTGTTGAATTTGACTCTAAATGTTCGGACAAACAAAGCAATTCGCACCCAATATCAATACCAAATTTATACAAATAACACATTGAAACATCAAAGATTAAACTTGACATAGTTATTCACCCAAAAAATAATAAAAAATAAAAAAAAATTAAAATTAAAATTAAAATAAAAACTTGACTTAATTATATCACGTATGACGCACAAATTGCACAAACATGCTTAATTTTATGAAAAATTAATGAATTAATTCATCGACAACTCAATGGAGGAAGATCAGCTGGACCATTCATATGATTATGCACATTCTTTGATCCCCTAAAGATCCGACGGTCGAAAACTAGGAACCCAACTGAATATCCGGCAATGGCAGCGAGTATAATACCAATATTGAACGACATGACTGAAATCATTACCAAATAAGCCAATCCAACTCGAAAGCCATACATCAAGGTCTGTAGAAGTCCAGCTTTGACATTGTCGTTTGAGCTAGACTTGACCAGCCTGGCGTGGGAAAGCCACTCTATCACCATACACAGCGAAAAAACGTAATTCAAGGCTAATATGTATGGTCCAACACTTTGTTCTTCTGTGGTGATTCCCCAAAAGAATGTTACGTTGGTTTTCATTTTTTTTTTGGGGGGTTATATCTACTTTTCCAAAGGAAAATTATATGGGTATCATACCAACTCTCGGGTGGGGGGTATATCTACTTTTCCAAAGGAAAAATTATATGGGTATCATACCAACTCTCTTCAAAAGCCAAAGCTTAAGCCTAAAAGTAAGTTCGTACTAACTCGACATTGCTTACCTGTACTACAA
Organism: Parasponia andersonii; assembly: GCA_002914805.1. NCBI lineage: Eukaryota > Viridiplantae > Streptophyta > Magnoliopsida > Rosales > Cannabaceae > Trema > Trema andersonii. The sequence continues at coordinate 99,827 of JXTB01000739.1, read as the reverse complement.
CTACAAGCAGTACTACCGCTATATTCTATGGACCTCAATTTCTTAATAATTTCTTAAGCTTAATAGTATTTCAGAATTTCAAGGTACCATGTAGAGTGTACACTAATCAACAAGGGGAAAATGCCAAACTAGTTGCAAGTTTAGAAGAAACTAACCATCGTTTAAAAACTGTATCCAAAAAAAGACCATAGTTTAAAAAGAAACCTTTAAAGATGATATTTTTCATTCAAATAAGCTCATTTTCTACTTTTAGAATAGTTAAATCTGTCTACTTTTAGAATAATTAAATCTATTTGACATTGTCATGTACAAAGTTGACTACGATGCTGAAACACTAAATGACAAAATAAACTATTAACGAAAGCTTGAACTACTGTTAATTTGTCAATTTATTTTACTCCAGGATATTTTAATCAATTAACATATATATATTTTGAGCCCTTTCAAAACAGTATCCACCTTCTAAGTTGGCTCTTATGAACATTATGGTGACCGTCTTCCACAAAAATCGATATTTAGCGACACATATGTATTCTTCTAAAATTGGAATTCACAAGCTTCAAATCTAGAGGGAAAAGAATTCATAATAACTCACAAAATAATAGAAGATAAATCAACACAATTTTAAAATTAGGTGGGACAATAACATTATATTAATTTAAATCAATAATAACAACTATCTTCACATATAAGAAGAGTATTATAAACAAATAGCCAAATCAAAATAAAAAGAAAATTTTACAAGAGAGAGATTTTGAGATTCGGGATTCCGTATCGGCTGATTATATTTTTTCAAATGAAGTTAATCGTGTCTGCCTTGTTGATGGTCGCATAGACTTCAGCTTCTACCCATTTGGCGAAATAATCGGTGGCCAGCAAGACATACCTTCTTCCCCTTGGACTTCTGGGGAGCTCTCCAACAATGTCCAGACCCCATTTAGCGAAGGGCCAAGAGTTATGTTTGAATGGAGTTTTTCTGCGAATTGGCACTTCAGGGGGGCGAACCTCTAGCACATATCACATTTCTTGACAAACTGGGCCGCTTCGGTCATCATGTATGGCCAGAAGTACTTAGCCATTAAGGCTTTGTGGGCGAGGCTATGCCCGCTAGAGTGGTTGCCACACGCTCCCTCATGGATTTTCTCCATCAGTTTCTGCGCTTCGATAGGACCTATGTACCTCAGCATTGGGCCCATCGTTGATCTTCTATACAGTCGGCCCCCCGCCATCGAGTATCGGGTAGCTTTCAGTCTGACCGACCTCACCTTTTGAGGGTCTGCGGGCAGGTTTTCCAACACCAGATATTGGGTGATGGGTCTCATCCAGCCTTCGTCTTCAGAGCCAGTTGCAAACACATGGTATGCGGGAGTCTCCAAATGGTCTCTCGTGTTTTCGCCCTCTAGCAGAATCTCCGTGTGTTCGATCGTCCCCCGATCAATGCGCTTTCAGCTAGCTCATCGGCCTTTTGGTTCATCTCCCTGGGTATCTGTCCGATATCGAAACTGCTAAAGCAGACTTTTGCCCCCATTATCCTGGAGAAGTACCTGTGTAATCTCGGCTCTTTTACTTCGAAGTCTCCCCTGACCTGACCCACGATCAATTGTGAGTCAGTCCTTACTACGATGTTCTCTACTCCGAAGTGCAGAGCTAGCTCAAGGCCTTGCAGCAGCGCCTCGTACTCCACCTCATTGTTTGTTGTCTGGAAACCAAGCTTCAAAACTTTCTCTACCCTGAGCCCTGCTGGGGTCTGTAATACTATTCTGATACCAAACCCCGAGGCGTTCGTAGATCTGTCAGTGTAAAGGGTCCAAGTTGAAGGGATGTGAGCCGAAGACGTCTGGAGCGGGTCACGCGGCTCGCTGAAGGACTGGATTTCCACTAGGAAATCTGCTATGGCTTGCCTTTCTTCACCACTCGAGGCCGATACTCGATGTCGTATATCCCTAGCTCGATGGCCCATTTGGTCAGCCGTCCCGATAGGTCCGGTTTAGCCAAGATTTGCCGGATAGGGAAATTCGTATACACCATAACTAAGTGTGCCTCGAAGTATTGTCTCAGCCTTTTCTTAGCATTGACCAAAGTGAGAACCAGTTTTTCTGCCATACTGTATCGCGTCTCGGCGTTTAGGAGTATGCGGCATGTATAAAACACCAGCTTCTGATTGCTGTCTTCCTCGACGAACAGTACGACGCTGATCGCTACTTCGGACACTGCCAAATAAGTGTATAGGCACTGCTCCTCTGCTGGGGAAGCCAGGATAGGCGGGTGACTTAAATATAGTTTGAGCTCCGTTAGCGCCTTCTCCTGCTTCTCCCCCTAGATGACTGTGGAGCTTTTCTTTATGCATTGGAAGAAAGGTTTACATCGGTCAGACATTTTAGAGACGAACATGCTGAATGCGGCTATCTTTCCGGTTAGGCACTGGACTTCCCTAATGCTTGAGGGTCTCCGTACATCTGCGATTGAGGACAACTGGGTCAGGTTGGCCTTAATGCCCTTTCTACTCACAATGTGCACCAGGAACTGGCCAGAGGACACCCTGAACGAGTATTTCTTAGGGTTCAGATGCATTTGGTAGTGCCTTAGAATCTGGAAACATTTGTCCAGATGCTCCAGATGGTCCGGAGCTTCTTTGCTCTTTATGATCATGTCGTCGATGTAGACCTCTATCGTCTTCCCTAGTAGCTCAGCGAATATTTTGTTCATGAGTCTCTAGTAGGTCACCCCTGTGTTCTTCAAGCCAAATGGTATGAGTTTATAACAATACAGACCTCTTTTCGTAATGAAAGCCATGTGGATCTGGTCTTTCTCGTATAGGGGGATCTATTTGTATCTAGAGTAGGCATCTAGGAAGCTCATCTTGTCAAATCCCGTTATCGTATCGACCGTTTGATCAATCTTTGGTAGAGGAAAGTTGTCTTTCGAGTAGGCCTTGTTCAAATTGGTGAAATCTATGCAGGTCCAGTCATCGCCAGTTTTCTTCTTTACCACCACCGAGTTGGAGACCCAGCATAGGTATACGCACTCTATGATTAGGCTGTTTGCCAGTAGCATCTTGACCTCCTTGTTGATCGCCATGTGTTTCTATGGTGCGAACCTTCGGGGTTTCTATCTGACCGGGAGAAAATTGGGGTCTGTGTTTAGTTGGTGGCAATCATGTGCAGGGTTTATTCCGGGCATGTCATCGTGAGACCACGCGAAGACGTCACTGTTCCACCTAAGGAATTCCAATAGAACGCTCTTCTCCTCTTTGGGCAGCAGAGCCACGATCAAGACTACTCTCCCCGATTCTGCTTCTTTAAAAGGGACCACCACCAGCTCCTCAATTGTGGATTCTGGCCCATCAGACTCCTCTTCGATCTGCTTCATGTATGTCGGCTGGTGGTCCTTTGATTGCTATCTTTCCCCTGCTGAGGTACTCAAGCTCGCATTGGCTCCCCTCAAGGTGGTTGAAAAATATTTCCTCGCGGAGGCTTGGTCTCCTTTAATGTCTATCGTGTAAGTATCATCCTTTGATTGACATCTTAAGACCTGGTAGAGGGTGGAGGCAACCCCATGCATGGTGTGAATCCACCCTCTCCCTATGATGACGTTGAAAGAGGATTGGCAATCGATGACGACGAAGTCTATGTCCAGGCACCTCTCCGCAGCGTAGACCTTCAGAGTCACGATGCACAAGGGGCTGACCTTAGTGCTGTTGAAGGTGAATAGTGGCTGACAGGTCGGCCTGAGCACGCTCTAATTCAGGCCTTTGTTCTCGAACATGTTGAGGAATAGGACATCGACGCTACTCCCGTCGTCAACCAGGACCCTTCCGACCAATACGGAGTCGATTTGTAGCTTAATCACCAGGGGGTCATCATGAGGTAGGTGCACCATGGCCAGATCTTGCTGGGTGAAGGTGATGGGGCCAGCTGAGGCATATCTTTCTCCCACCGTTATGTGGTTCACGGAGTGCCCCATGCCCCTCAGGTGCTTTACCCTCTCTTCGGTTCTCTTCTGGCATTTTTCCTTCTCCTCCTGGCTTTGGGTCGGCTCTGGTCTGCCTATGATCGTCGGCACTATCCTCAGGGCTTCCTCCCCCGACCCGGAAGCTCGGGTCTGCTTTCCTTTTTCAGGCCCGGCGTCATCCTCCTTAGACTGGCTCCCGCCCGTCTTCACGTACTGCTTCAACTTGCCGGCTTGGAGTTCCATCATAACCTGCACGTAAAGGTTACGGTAGTTGATGGTATCATGCCTGTGGTTTTTGTGAAATGGGCAGTACCTGCTCCTGTTCTTCACGTACTCAGGAACACCGGACTTAGGCGGGTCTTTGAAAATGCCCCTGTCTCTATTCTAGAGGTAGATCACATCTATCGGCGTGTTGAGCTTGTACTTTGGCAGAGGATCTTTAAACATCTTTCTTCTCTTGCCGCTTTCTTGATCGCCTTGGGTTGGGGCTCCCTGCTTCGGAGTTGCCGCTCGGGCCAGCACAGGCCTCTTTATTCCTTACATGTCTGAGGTTTGGGCCGACGCTGTTGTTATCACGGTGGAGGCCTTAGGGCACTTTATTGTGACTTTCCAGCACCCTAAATACCGCTTCCAATTTTGCCTGGATGTCTGTCATGTCGTATGGTAAATTTAAGAGCAGATGGTCCGACAGCATCAACCCCGGCTGCAGGCCCCTGACGAACAAGCTCGCGACTTGGGCCGAGTTGGAATTGTGCACTAAGGACATCACCTCTAGGAAACTCGACAAATATTCCCTTGGAGACTTGTTCGCAGATTGCTCCAGCCAGTCGAGGTCTCGTATGATTTTTCTGCTGCCTCCGGATGCCCGCGTATTGTTTTAAGAAGAGTTTACAAAAATTTTCAAACTCGTTTATAGACTTCTCTGAGAGTTATCTGAACCATAATTGGGCTATCCCTTCCAGGGTGGTGGAGAAGACTTTGCAGGTTACAGCCTCGTCCCTGGTCTCCAAGGCCATCTTTTACTGAAAATGGTAAATGTGGTCGAGAGGGTCGGTCTTCCCCTAGAACGGTCTAAAGGTCGGAGTTGTGAAGTCCTTCGGCTTGGGCTCCAGCTAGATTCAGTCGGTGAAGGCCATCCAGTTGATCCCTTGAATGGTCTGTTCTGCCAGATCGTCGGGGGTCTGGCTGTGATAGGCCCCGAGTCTCTTACTCAGCTTCGCCATTATCTCTTGTTTCCAGTTGAGAAGTGCATGTTCCAGGCTCTCCTAGTGTCTTCCGTCCGCCGCCGCCCCTACTCGGAAAGGCCTTGTCTAACTTTGTCATTCCCCCTGCATTCGCAACCTGGACGGGGTAGGGACTTCCCTCGGTGATTGACCCCTATACTCTTGTTAGACCTCCTCGTCGAAGTCCTCCCTTCGCCCGCTCCTGGCTTCGCTTGCCAACAGCCCTTCAAGGCGGGCATTATCTCTACGCACTTCTGCGACTTCATCTTTTAGGCTTAAGATGACCTCGTGGGTCATCTCCGCCTTTCTGTTTGCTTCTGCCAAGGCGGTGAGCATTTGGTCTAGCTTTTACTCCAAACCTGGTCGTGCTTCCCGAGATTCCTTCGACGTCAGGATGTGTGTTCCTGGTTGTCATTCTTGAAGGTGCCATCCGATGTCGTATGGATTTTTCATTCGGGAAGAGCCCAGTCGTGAGACTCTTACCCTTTTCTCTCGCGCTAAATGTTCCTATAGGCGGCCCCAAACTGTTGGTGACGATTTTTACTGGCTTTCCACATGTCTCTTGATTATCGATACTGTATCTACCAACTATCCACGTGTCTCTGCTATCCTAGAGTACTTTTGACTTTGGGTCGGGTCAGAGAGGCGGGGGTGGCCACCTACAAAGACTCTCCGATGCTTAAGTCAGATGTTTATCCCCGAGATTGAGTAGCAAAGATCAAGTTCTATTTTTCTCGCTTACAAATTTTATCTATCTCTCTCTGTATGCATATATGCCCTTGTCCTTAGAGAGATGCACGACTCATATATATATAGTCTTGGAACTAAGAACCTTCTAGCTCTCAATCCCAGGATCGGGTACCTTTTTTCATCATGACTTACTCCAGAAATCATAGGCTGTGGTTACCGTAATCTCCTTCGCATCGTCGTGACCTACTTTCCGCTGTCCCCTACAACTTGAACCCGGCAAGGATAAGACTTTGACAAGCCACCGTCCTGTCAGGACAGTTTGTCCAATGCACACACCTACCCAGAATTGCGTTAAATGCCCTATCTCGGTCTGAAGTAGTATGCTGCCTCCAATGATCTTCTGACGGAAGACCCTCGAGGCTCCTGACCCCCCAACTATCGAGGTAAAATCTAGACTGGGTCAAAACCGTCTAGGGTCTGGGATGGATTCGGCCCTGACCTTCGATAGCCCACGGGCCCATTCGGTATCACATGCGACTCGTGTGGCTTTTAGGCGATCCTTCTGGATACGTGTCGGATAGTGTGCTCCCTGCGGCCTGTTCTGCCACTTAATCATCCACGTGGTACACAACCTAAAAGTGGGCCCCACACTAAGCATATGATTGTTTAGTACGTGACTTTTTAGTTATTATTGACTTCATTAGTTCTAAATTCTAATGCTATTGAAGTGATTAGTCTTTGACATAAATTACCTAAGTTCTGCTATGGAGCAGGACTGTGTAGTAGTTAGTTTGTATGTTTAATAGGTTCTGTTTCACACGATCTTGTGCGAGGGCTCCATCTCCTGCGGTATAAAGATCTCCCTTAATTTTGAATTTCGAAAACTACGCAGAGCTAATAGCTAAGGCATATGGCGAAAGGATGTCTTCGACCATTATTTGGAACACCATGAAATTTCTTGAAGAGTCAAAGAGGACAGAAGCTGCATCTCATGGCTTGACAAGCAACCCCATCAGTCGGTCATTTATATGAGCAGCTTGGGGAGCATAGATGCCTTGAGCGAGGAAGCACTAGCCAAAATCTCTTGGGGACTAGCCAACAACAAGCAACCATTCTTGTAATGTCCAAGATTCTCACATACATAATAGGCCAATAATAAACATATTCATATTACATAATAGATATATCATGAAACTAGTGTCAATTTTATGATAAATTGCTCATTTGATCGTTAAATGCTTTTAATATATATTATTATACTAATGGTTGTCGAAGTGTTCCCATATAGTGTAAAGGCTCAGTATCCTTAGAGAGAGAGCTTGGTGTATGAAAAGAACAAAGAATACATTCATAAATAATAATACTATATGCACATGCATTAATAACCATGTCTATTGATAACTTAGTCAAATAGTAGTTTTTTTTTTCGGTAAAATGCATCTTTCACGCTTTTCAGAACCAAATTCACTGTGCATTTAGCATATCAAATAGCTTTAATTAAATATTTAGGACTCATTTCTAGCATTTTCAAAAATTTTCATTCCAGGTAAGCACGAGATGACAGTCACTATACTGAACTGTGTTCAATTACACTAAGCTAGCTTAGATTCAGCTTAATCGCGTAATGTCATCTTTGTGCATTCTATCAATTGGGCAATTATACTATATTTGCATTATCAATTAGAGTCTAATGGACTTTCTTTTTATGTTTAATGATTGGTTATGGGGCTAAGTGCCACCAAATTAGAATAAAATTGGGCATATAGGATCATAAGTCAAAGTCTGACTAGATTTCACTTTCTAAGCTAGGTTTCACCATTTTGGTCTACACTTGGGTGTATAGGATTGACCAGCAACGTGGTGAGTATGCTAAGGATGTTTTAGAGCTTGACACATGGAAGGTAATGAGCAAAATACCTAAAATACTCCTTAGAATTTAAGTTATACCTTTTCTTAGCCATTAAGTGTTGATTTTGTGTCAAATCTGGTCATTTGCTTTCCCTTTCTCTCCAGCCACGACCTGAACCTCTCCAATACCTTTTTACACTTCTCTCAACTTCCCTTAACCATCTCTAAGAGTTTCCAAGTGGTAGAACTCAAGTTGGAGCTCTAAAAAACAAGATAGATCAAAACTAGTCAAGGTAGTTCTACTAATTCTTCTTTCTAGGTCTTTCCATATAATTTCAATTCTCTACTTGTTTCCACTTAAATATTTGTTTCTCCAGGTCCTCTTAAGTTAAAAAATCTATTTCTAAGCCTTGGAAATCAGTTTGGTAGAGATAGAAGGCAAGAAGTCTAGCAAAGACCCAAACTAGTCAAGGTAAGGTTTAAGTAGGATTTTGAATTTGTAATGAATTTCCTTTATTTCAGCTCTTAAACCTAAGCTATTATTTGATGAATGATGGTCCTAGAAACCCTTATATATTTTTGGAAATGTAAAATTTAAATGGAGGATTAAAGTTAGATCTAAAGCCCCAAAGTTTGCTATTTATGGAATTAAGTTTTTTTTTTTCATATGTAGTAGATTAAGTTCTATATTTGTAATCTGATTTCTTAAACTTGGAGTGTATATTTTATTGATTCTATTATTTCTTACACTCATTTGGTGGCTGGTTGTGATGGCGCACAAGTGTAAAAGTAGTTTTAAATTTTGTTCAAATCGAAAAAAGATTTCAAGTGTGCTTATGCCATTCTAAGTGATACTCTTTGATGTGTATATGTGGGAATTGAATTGTTAATTGTTATTTTAGGTTTAAAACCATTATTTTAATCATGTGGAAATGTCTTAAAAGTAGAAGAGGTGCTATTCAAATATTTTTAAAATGAAATGGCACAATTTAGAGGCAATTGGACTAGCTTTCACAAAAGTTATGTGCCATTTTGTGCTAATGAACTAGCATTCGTATTTTACCACTTTTGAATAGTTTTCTAATGCTAGTTATTAGCTGTTAAGTACTTTAAGTGATTTATACATTCCTGAGTCATTTTAAGATTAAGTTTCCTAAATTGGTGAAAGTTCTGATTTCGGTCTTGTTCAATTATCTTGATGCATTCTTTTGTAAAATGTGCACCTTGAATAATAGTAATTTATGATAGGTAATTAGCACACTAATCTCTAGAGGATATTGACCCTTTCCACTATCAATTTCTATTCAGGACACGAGGTAAGTCAAGACTTTCAACTGCGTCATAAGAATTACATGGAAGACGTCATTATGTGAAATTTACTTATTCTTGAAAGTTATAAAATGGCATATGCATGGCACGTCTTGCATGCAAATTGAGAATTTCATTACAGAATATTTAAAAGTGAGTACCGTTGTACCAATTTTATAAGATAAGTTTTAATGGCAATTGCTAGTCTGTCGGAGCTGGGTAGGTAAGTCTGTTGATGCAGACTCTCCCATTGAAGCAGAACTTGCGGATCTTATGATGTGTCTCGTTGAAGCGGGACAATATTAGCACAATGTGGGATGCCCTTTTGATGAGGGAAGGAGTTTTCAAAAAACCTCACACGACGGTCGCACTTTATTTTTACTCTTGGCCAGAGTTTCTGCCCAATGTTATCACGACCTATCGACTTACGGGACTAGCAATGCATTAAGGGGCCCAACTATGAATAAGTTTTAAGGAAAATACATGGACTAAAATGTTTAAGAAAGAAAAGGGTACAATGGGAACTTTACGAGATTTTAAAGCATACATAAGCATGCATAGTTTTTACTTACTGAGCTTTAGGTCATTTTAGTCTTGTGATGCAGATGAGGAGGCACATTTTGGTGTTGACTAGCTGGTTGCTTGGCTTGCCTTTTGTCGCCGTGATCATACAGATGTAGATGAGCTTGACCTGTGGGTGACATTTTGCTTTGAGATATTTTGGTGTAATGTAAATACTACTGTTGATGGTAAAATAGACTGGTGAAAACCTCTTTTGATTGTACATTTTGTAAAGACACTTTTAACAAGAAATGCCATGCAGTTGCTTTTGTTTAAAGGTTTTAGAAAGTTCAAAATTTGCTCACCTTTTTATCAAAACAAAAGATAATGTTTAAGAAAGAATAATACTTCATAGTTTGACTGTATATGACAATATGGTTAAACTAGGGGGTGTTACAGTGTTAGTATCAGAGCGAAAGTTTAATCGTTTCTGAAGACTGTCTACATAGGTATGATCATGTGACAAAAAGCTCAGTCAACCAGTAAGTTTTAATTTCCTGTGTTAGCATTAAATTTGATGCCATATATTATGTCTTTATTGCTGGCTGTTATGCATAGATGTAAGTGAAATGGAAACTATACAGGGAATCATGCTAAGGCCTAAGGGTCAAAGTAGCGAGCGAAGGGATGATAAGACAAGTGATACTGAAAATGAGATCAACAAGGGTGTTGTTATAGGAAGGTTGACAAAGTTGGTTGAGACACAAGCAAGACAGTTAGAAAGGCTTATAGAAAGGGAGGAAAGGCGTGGAGATCAAGCACTACCATAGGCCATAGTTAGACAAGAAAATTATGAACCCGCTTGTGAGAGGTTTAGAAAGAATAAGCCTCCAGCTTTCAAGGGTGAAACTGATCCATTGCTGGCAGAAGAGTGCGTTATGAGTATTGAAGGTGTTTTCGATTACATTAAAATTCCTGATGAGGAAAAAGTTTCATGTGCCACTTTTATATTCCAGATGGATGCTAAACATTGGTGGGATTCTATGAAGTCCATCACTGACACTACCAGGCTTACTTGGGAGCAGTTTAAGGAAATATTCTACATAAAATATTTCAGCAATACACATAGGATGTTGAAGGTTGCTGAGTTTCTTAATCTGAAACAGGGAAGTATGTTTGTAAGTGACTACATAAAGAGATTTGAAGAGTTATCCCGATTTGCTCCGCACATGGTGAGTACCAATGAGCTAAAAGTAAACTAGTTCCTTCAAGGCCTGAAGGCAGAAATTTATAGGAATGTTAAGATATCTGCTCATAAAGATATGCCATATGCTGAGGTTGCAGATAAAGCTCTTGATGCTGAAGAAGCCGAACTAAGAGTTATAAGAGCTCAAGAAATTCGCAAGAATATAAATATGGCAAGGAGAAATACAACTTTTGGAAGAGGATCTCAACTAGGGGCTAGTGGAAATAAAAGAAAGTGGCAAAAGAATTAAGGAGAAAGACAAGAGCCCCAAAAACGCCAAGTTACGGGCCAGCAGATACAATCAACTACAACCCAGAAGACTGTTTGTCCTAAATGTAGGAAGACTCATCGTGGAGAATGTCTAATGGGTTCTGGTGCTTGCTTCTTGTGTGGAAAATCTGGACACTATGCAAAGAATTGTCCGAATGCTACAGATCAGTAGAAGAAAGTCCCAGCTCGTGTGTAAACAATGACCAAAGAGGATACTGAGGTGAACCTATCTGTTGTAGCAGGTGAGATTCTTATCTTTGATATTCCTATTCATGCATTAATAGATTCAGGGGCTACACATTCATTTACATCACCTGCGTTTGTGAGAAAATTGGGCAAAACACCTGAGTACTTTAATTTCAAATATTGTGTAACCATTCCATCAGGAGAAGTTTTATGTTCTGATCAAGTTCTCAAGGCATGTCCAATCTAAATAGCTGGTAAAGATTTTGTGTGTAGATTTGATAGTATTGGATACGCAAGATTTTGAAGTTATCTTAGGTATGGATTGGTTATCAAAATACCATGCTACTATTGATTGCTATTTAAAGAGGGTAGTATTTCAACCACCAAGTATAGAGAAGTTCACTTTTGTTGGTACTAGTAGAAACTTGATGATTCCAATAATCTCCTCAATAAAAGTAAGGAAGTTACTAGAAAAAGGATGCATGGGTTACTTGGCAAACATAATGGATACTAGAGAAGAGTTAAAAGTGAAGCCTGAAGAAGTGCCGGTAGTGAGTGAATTTCTAGATGTATTTCCTATAGATTTGTCTCGGTTACCACCTGATAGAGAGATAGAGTTTGTTATTGACTTATTGCCCATTACGGCTCCTATTTCGAAAGCATCTTATAGAATGGCTCCGGCAGAGTTAAAGGAACTGAAAGTACAATTACAAGAGTTGTTAGACAAAGGTTTTATTCACCCAAGCTTTTCACCATGGGGTGCTTCGGTTTTGTTTGTAAAGAAGAAAGATGAGACTATGAGGCTTTGCATTGATTATAGGGAGCTGAATAAGGTCACAATCAAAAACAAGTATCCGCTTCCTAGGATTGATGATTTGATTGATCAACTACAAGGAGCTTCTGTGTTTTCAAAGATTGACTTAAGATCAGGTTACCACCAGTTGAAAATTAAGGAGGAAGACATTCTAAAAACAGCTTTCAGAACCAGATATGGACATTATGAGTTTTTAGTAATATCCTTTGGATTAACTGATGCCCCAGCTGCTTTCATGGACATGATGAATAGAGTTTTTAAAGATTTCTTAGATAAATTCGTTATAGTTTTCATCGATGATATTCTGATTTACTCATGCTCACGAGAGGAGCATATGGAACATTTGAGGACTGTATTGAGAATTCTTAGAGAAAAGAAGTTGTATGCTAAGTTTAAGAAGTGCGAATTCTGGTTAGAGAAAGTTATCTTCCTTGGTCACGTGGTTTCTAAAAATGGTATTTCTGTGGATCCAAC